>JARYHS010008075.1:3177346-3297227 GCA_031002005.1 Vandiemenella viatica | reverse complement strand
CGTCGACCATGTTCCCATGTTGATTGTCGCCGAGAAACACGATAGGCAGGCACAGCATTGTTTGTAAAACCATATAGTTTTCGCTCCAGCCACTGTTCGGGAAGAGATGTGTTGGTTGCCGAGCGAGACACTCGTTTGCAGATGCTCAGTGTTGTTGAAAAAGCCACCAATTGTATAGACCATCTGTCTCAGTACATCCCACTCTTCATGTGTGAGAGTGACTTTATTGTACCCAACTTTTTCGAGTACAACTACTGGATTAAATTCCAGTTTAGGTGACAAACCAACAGTGATACGCTTGGTGTCACTGCTGTTTAACTTGTAGCATGTTGAAAACAGGAGAACCTCACTAGCCATAGTGAACTGGACTTGACGATCGCCGACCGGGAACTGAGGGCTAGCTGGCTGGTGTGATGGCCTTTATACTCCGGCAGTGACGTCAACACCCACTTCTGTATCAAACAGTATACATCTGAGAGGAAGTGGATTCGTGACATCATGGAGACCATCATACTCGATTTCCCGATTAATGGATGAACTAATCGTCCATTGTCTACTTAAACCAATGGGTCCGTTTAAACTCCTCGAAGATAAGACTTTAATTATATTTAAGTTACTCGGTAAAGGTGGAATTGGAATACGCAACACCCGACGACCACTAGTGATAGACGAATCCATAGTTTTGTCTGACGTCCGCATTCCAAATATTTGTCGGAGACCAAAATGATACATGCCAAAGAACTAACGGGGGCTGCCATCTGCCAGCGGATCGGCGAACTAACTGTGCAGCGCAAGCCCGCCATCTGCCAGCGGATCTGTGAACTAGCGGTGCAGCGCCATCTATCCGCAGATCGGGGAACTAACGGTGCAGCGCCATCTATCCGCAGATCGGGGAACCAACATATGCGCAAGCCCGGCAGCTACCGCCATCTGTGCGACAGGTCGAGGAACTAACGTGTGACGTCATACGACAGGGCGGTGCGCTCGGCGGCCATCTTGGTCACACCAACGGGGGGCGGCCATCTTGTGACGTCACGCGACCGTGCTGCCACCTGGGCGGGTGTTCCAGCTAAGACAATCCCCTCCTACTATGGGTGACCGGTAACGTCCTGGCCTCGCATTCGGGAGGACGCGGGTTCGCCGGCCATCCAGATTTGGTTGCGAGTTCCATAAACCGTCTGGAAATCCAGATTTTTTGGTTTAATTCGTTTCCCCAAATCATTGCAGGCAAATGCCGGGATGGATCCTTCAAAAGACTATGGCGGAATTCATTCCCGTTCTTTTCCCAAGTCTTTCACCGCCTTTAATCATCACGACGTCGAAGAGGTAAAAGTAAAATAATAAGAAAAAAATTATTGAATGTGGAAGTGATCTATCCGAGCAGTTGGAGTTCTGTCGGTTAGAATAAAAAATATGTTCTGATCTGAGTAAATCGAAACAGACGAGGGAGTCCGCCTATCTGGGACACTGCTTCCGTTGGTGCTTTGACTTCTGTGGCCGTAAAACCGCAGCGGCGGCTCATTACCGCCAGGACCTCATTAGCCGCCGGCGGAATGGCTAATGCCCAGGGCGCTCGATCTCACTGCAGACTCGGACGGCTGAGCGACGTACAACGCACTCAACACAAAACGTCTGTACAACGCACTGAATACACGGTATTTTTATCGACCTTCCTTCACCACTGAGTGATCTGCTTACAGCTGCCAGTTTCGGATGGCATGTAATTTTTAAACTAAACTTTCCCTTCCCATACGGAGAACGACACTATTTTCTTAAAACATAAAATCGAAAATAATAAACAAATAGAAAATACTAATACGTAATACTTTGTAGAATTAAACAAGTATGTGAACTGAAATATTTCTTAAATACTCGTATGCCGCAATTTGTGTACCGGTATTATTTTTGTTTTTGAGATATATTAAATTCATTAAGAGCGTATTAACTTTCATCTCTAAATTGTGTAACTGACTTTCATACCACAGATTATTCTGAAGTAAATCCCTAAATAGAGACCTTCAATCTTTTTTTAAATATATATATATGGAGCAGGTTAGTACCTACTTCTTTTCTGTTAGTGTATTCTTTCATAAGTTCATATTACTCCACTGGCTAAAAAAAAAAAAAAAAAAAAAAAAAAGGGGGGGGGGCGAATTCTTGAAAGTATAAATTCAACTGTGCTCAGCTTTTGGATGGGACATAAATTTTCTGCGCAGAAACTTAATTTGAGAAAGAGCGTCTTCCAGTTAAAAACATAAGATTACTTCTTTGAGAAACAAAGATCCGACCATTATGATAGATTGATAACAGCAGACCACATAACACCTGGCTTCAATAAAAACTGGATATCCGATTGAGATATTGAGAGTATAACTCTCGGGACGATGCAGGGTCCACCCATTGTCTGACAATCCAGACTTTCGGTTTTCCATGGTTTTGCGAAATAGCTCAAGGCAAATGTAGGGATTGTTACTACAAAAGGCCACAACTCCTTCCCGAGTCATCTCCCTGATCTAATGACCTCCCAAAGACGACGTCCCCCCACCCCCTCTCACAAAAAATAAACAAATTGAACGCTTAGAAAAAATAGATTGTGTGCAATCCAAGATCATACTAAATAACAATAATAATTTCCATATGACCTGGTTACAGGGTTTCTATTCGCCGCGCATTTCGCCCTGTTGTAGCTGCCTTAACCTAACTTAGTAGTCCTACCGTGTGCAGCGGACCTACAGTTTAACGTCGAATCCGAACCACGCAAGCGTTTTGGCGTACTTCACATTACACAGCAAGCTGTGCCAGGGGCGAAGGTCGGCTTATGGGCCTATGAAAATCCCCGCCGAGACAGGGATTCGAAGTTGGGACCATTCGATCCCCAGCCAGACGCCTTAACCACTGAGCCACTAGACAGCTACATCACAGCTGACATTACCAAACGAGTATGGGGAGAACATCACACTATAAAACCATTGCTTTATTGTCTATTATGGAAGAGTACTTACACCAAGCGACGCAAAATACAATTGACATGGCCAACTTCTGTTGCACCATAATTTCGAAACATTCATATCTAACTGAATATTTAGATGTTTCTAACACGATATAATAACAATGGCTATAAAGATTCATACAATCAGCTTGTAGGCAATTCTGATTACGGTTCTTCGGGATTTTCTTTATCTAGGTTCCTCATTACAAAAAATGATTCTTGAACCAGCACATGAAAGCAGTAACAATAAATCTCATTCGAAATTGAGTATGTTTCATTAATATCTGTGTCTGTCTAGTTCAAGAAACCTACGAATGTGACAAAGGTACCATCAAAACCGTGAAATCGTAACCTCATTTGATTATGAACAGAGTCCATTGTTAAGAAGTGATGTCCTTTCGTATTTGGATGGCTTTAAAATTACTTATTTGCGTGGTTTTACTACTCGTTATCGTCGAGTTCATTGGGGGCAATATGCGACTGGGGACAAAGGTCGGGAAGCAATTTGTTCATTACCATTTTTGAATTAACCGTACCACCATTCATCTAGAGTGAATTCGGAAAAAAAAACACGAAAAACGAAAAGCAGGATGCTTGGGTGTGGATCGGAACCCGTGTTCTCCTGAATAATAGCGGTAGCTCATACTTACCGGGCTTGGCTTAAAAACCGAATCCTTCTAAGGCAGTTGTATATGAAGTGAATACTTCGTACCTCAATCGACAATTCCAGAAGACGTCAAGCTACTTACATTAGATATTCATTAGTTTAATTCCAGAGATAAGATTTGTCAAGGTATTATAGCACGAACCAGCTTAAACCAAATCCTACGAAGACACAAGTATGTGCTTTTCATCTAAGGAATAAAGAAGCAAATCGTAGGTTAAAGGTAACATGGTCGGGGGTCGAACTAGAACACTGTGATATTCCAAAATATCTAGGAGTGACCCTTGACAGATCACTTACATTCAGGAAAAATTGCATGAACTCCAAGCTGAAAGTTTCCAGTAGGAACAATCTCATAAGAAAACTGGCTGGATCGCAGTGGGGCAGCCAACCTGAAACAATTAGAACTTCTGCCTTAGCACTATGTTATTCGGCTGCAGAGTACGCCTGTCCCGTATGGCACAGTTCAACCCATGCCAAACAAGTAGACATTGCACTTAATGACACGTGCAGAATCATAACAGGCTGCTTAAAATCAACTCCAGTCGAATGGCTCCACCGTCTCGCAGGAATAGCACCACCTTCTGTTCGAAGGGAAATAGCAGCCGGCCTCGGTAGCGTAGGGGCTAGAATGCTAGCTCCGCGTGCCGAAGGCCGCCGGTTCGAATCCGGCCGCGGGCATGGATGTTAAGTGTTGTGTGTCTGTGTGAATGTCCTGTCCGTCCTGTGGCGTCCATACATTGGAGCAATTATAAATACACTGAGCTGGCTGTATGGCCTCCATTGCCGAATGCCATTAAAAATAAAAAAAAAAAAAAAAGGGAAATAGCAGTGAACAAGGAAAGGAGGAAAGTGAACCATGAAAAATCTCATCCACTATATGGGTATATCCCTCACAGGCAAAGACTTAAGTCCAGGAAAAGTTTCCTAAGAATATCTCAGGAACTTACAACAACAACTGAAGAAGCCAGGTTACAACTATGGGAAGCTAAGGCTCCCCTTCCGCATGGCTGGGGAAGAGTGTCTGAATCTTTGCCACCTGGTTATGACAAGGGATGGTTGACATGGAAATCTTTGAATAGGCTGAGATCAGGAGTGGGCAGATCCAAAGTGAATTTAGCAAGATGGGGCTATACTGAGATCAGTGATATCAAGTGCGACTGCGGTGAGGACCAGACTGTCCAGCACATGCTCCAGTGTCAACTGTGTCCAGCATCCTGTTCGGCAGCTGAACTGTATGAGGCCTCAGAAAATGCACTGGAAGTGGCCAAGTTCTGGTCGATTATAATTTGATGATTGTAATTGTGTAACTGTATGTTTCTGATACGAAATAATAATAATAATTCCAGAGATGACTCCAAGGTGTAAATCATTCAAGCAAACAGATCTCAGAATTAATTTCAAGTGATTCTTAGTTTTGTGACGGCAGAGCTGCTTTTCAGCGTTAAAAAATATGGGCTCCTTAATTCAGGGCAGGCGATGCAAGATATGCTTTTAGAATTTCGCTCGGTATCTTTGAAGACTGGTTTTAGAAAAGATGTAGCAAGTACAAACCTCTTACAGTACACATGTTCTGAATTAAGTCTCAGGTTTAAGAACCGAGCATTTCTTTAGCACACTTTAATTTTGGTTTTAAAACCATTTTGTGGTTTCATGGTATAAGGAGAAGAAACTTTTCTGAAATATTCAAATCGAATATCTTATCTCCCGGTAAAAGACCATAGCGTTGACTCTGTTGTAAATTAGTGGTCTCTATGAAGTTGGGTCCACTTGCACGTCTCCTGTTAAGCTCACGGATTTTTTGCTTCCTATGAGCAATTCAGCCTCCGCTGGTCTCAGAACTACAAAACCAGATGAAACATTTCAGGAGTAATTATTATTTTTGCTCGTAAGTGCGGCCATTACACAAACTATTCCAACCATTCCAAGGATGAAACATATACAAATCGAACCGCACTTATCAACACCCATCAAAATTCACTATGGATGACAGTTCACTGAACAGAAATAAAAACTAAAAATGAGACCTCTAATCCTTTACAGATTTATGCATATGGAAAATTCGGCTCCGTTTTCTTAAAAACTGTACAAGGAGAGGAAAATATAAGACAGTAAAAAAAAGCTTGTACACCAAAAATTTGTAAAAAAATAAAGAAAATGAAAAAAGGGACAGCAGATAAGTCTGGTTTTGTTCCGTGTGGTATTACTTCTCTGTATAATAACAAGTATGGTAATGAAAGAGGATACTTTATTTGATCGACATGAAATATTTACAAAAGTCGATTCTCCTGCTTGATGAAGTAATTCATTGGCAACGAAAGAAGCGACACAGCGGCGCAAAGATTGTAGCTCAGAAAAGCAATTTGCTTCGCAATTCCGAACGAGAACAAATAAGGCTACTAGCTCTAAATTAACGATTTAATTTGTTTCAAGATTGAATTCCTTTGTGCTTTGTTTCAAGGGGTTAGGATTTATATTTACACTGGTATAGTCCGCTTCCACCGCTTCACGTCTCTTACAAACATTTCCTCATTTTTTTATTTTTTTTTCATACATATTGAAACAAAAAATTTACCAGCCCATATAATATCTAATTACCACATTTACACTTCTCAGCAATCATAGAAATTGGTGTGTAAACAATGTTTGCATTCAGAATCACAAAATACGGTACTGCCTTTTCCGTAGAAACCAAATGGAAATTTCTCCGTGACTGGAATATAAGCGTTCTAGCTGCAATGAAAACTTTTTTTATCGGCTTTAACCTGCAAAGCCAGCGTCCCTTAAAGCACCATCCAAGTCTCAGATTTACATTTGAGGTAGCTTGCCGAGTCCACATTTCCATTACGCCAGTAATGGACCCATCCACTTTATAATCGCGTTTGCTTTACGCGAGAAGCGCAGGTGAGAAGAGCAAAAGTCTTCAAATATGTAAATTAGCATTAACACAGTGACTACTTACCCTCGTCAAGAAGTTGGATTCTTTTCATTTTAACGAAAAAATAAATTTCTTGGAGAAATCATTTTTATATCAATGTAGGACGGGAGACAAGTGACCACAATCGAACAGTAGCGAACAAATAACTGCTTCCCCATTTTCGAAATCAGTTAGAGCACCGCATCAGAAATTACTGCAGGATTACAATGAAACCAACCATCGCTAGCGAAACATATTTTACAGAGAACGTTTTCTGTTCTTACTATCTTCATAAGGCTTTGCTTTTGGTAATAGAATAATCTTGGTATCTTGAACAAGATTTGATTATTTTTGATGTAATACACCGGTGTGTGTGGTCCCAATCTTCTGTCTCATAATTCAGGTTATGTGTACATAAAATACTATAGGCCTCTGAAACAGTTGGTGGGATGGGAGTTATAGTTTGATAGTGTTGATTTCTAGAAGTTAACGATAACTCTTATTGCATAACGGTCTTCAAATAATCGCTAAATTATTTTATTTTCACCTCTATTTAGTCTTTGGTTTCAGCAGTCGAAACTTCCACATTAAAACCTCGTGTAATAATAATAAGCCCCTTGATCGAAAGAAGAGAGCTACATTTTACTGATGAATTCACGCTTTATAGCAAGATGTAACAGTCAGCCATTGTCCTGAATGCGCGCAAAGGATTTCGTGCCTCTAGCATATCTGTCGTCTTCATTACAATGCCTACCTTGCTTTCTGGGTTGCTCTCTGTTTCGATCTCAGAACTGAATTTTGTTTGCATGAAATAGTACAAAATTAGACAGTCCTCATTTGAAATCCAATTAGAGTTACTAACCTAATTTATGACAGGATATGATCTCCTGAGACAAAAACTTTTATGTTATAGAAGCTTGTGTGGTTGATGAATATGTTTTCTTTTTTTTAAAAAAAAATAAAAAAATAATAAGAATAAAAAATAGAGAGAGAGATAGCTAGCAATTAGCCCCTAAAGACGGAGACTGTGGGAATTCGTATGAAATTGTGATCCAGCTGGCTATGTTCGAATTCGGGGAGTTGTACCCAAATCCAAGAAATTGTTGCTTCACTGGTGATCTTTAAATCATGCAAAAACCTTAACCAACAGCATCGCTTGGAAAACCGAAATCTGGATGATTTCCAATTCCTAATCACCAGATTGTTTGCTAGAGTCTTGGGCTAAAATCCAAACTGCACTGAATGCGTGTGGACTGAGGGCTACGGCACTGTTGATGGCGATTATTTTCTGGAATGGGGATGTTAAACTAGGTGACGCTTCGGTGTCGAGTAGCCCATATCAAGTAAAATTAAAATCTTTATTCTGGACACATTCACTTTTACAGTGACACTTGCGGACTCTGGACTATGAAGTGGTGACACCTTCCATAGTAAACGCCTACATACTGATAAAGGTTAGCGTACACACTGTGATTTGATAAAGCGGTATTATATAGGGTCAACGGATATTCACAAAGGACGCTATAATCAAGAATAGTACACATTAAGGTTTAGCGTTAAGGATTTTCTCCACGGAATATCCATAAAAGAAAATAAAAATCTAAACAAAGTGTTGGTTACATTTATTAAATAACTGATTATAGTCGTAATTTAATATGTTGATGTTTATGACACGAGAATAATAATCAGACAGTAGCAACAAGGCTCCGTTTCCCGTCATCCATCGTTGATCCCGAACCTCAGTTTTAGGTTTTATACTCGGGAAGGTTAGCATAACAATTTAAAAGTAAACAATTAGCATTTAAACATAATGTTATCAATCGCTTTTTGCGGAACATTTGAATAGAGGGGAATGATTTGTTTTTTCGTGTGCAGTCTCGCTGGCCATGTTAAAATCACCGACCAAGACATTTATTACATAGCTGCGACGGTTAAGCACTAGAGACCGGCTTGAGATTGCGGAATGTGACACTAATATTTAGTTTCTCTCAATGTTGCACACACCTTTCTTTTTGAGACAATAAAATTCAAATCTCTCAAACAACTTTATTGATAAAGAACATTTCCAGTGATATTAATAGAGAATTCTAATTATTTACGTTTAACAGTAATTTTTTTATCCAGAAGAAAATTAAACAAATTTGTGTGTTTAATAATGGTAACAAAACTTCTGAGTTTATTTGCAGTTAACTGTTGTTAACATTACTGATCTGGGAAGGGTCCGTATAGTATCATAGGATGGTAACAACAGCCATAAATTTGATAAACATGCCATATAAAAATATAATAAAAATTAACTTGAGACATAATTCTGGGTAATAGTGGTACCCTCGTTAGGAAGGCAAACGTCTTTCGGTCGCTGGGCCTTCATTTCTCTTCGTTACCTGTAGCAGTCGCTTCTTGGGTGGTTTCTAAGTTCCACATTAATAAACCCATATTGGTTAAATTGTAGTGAAATATAGAAGTTGAAAGTAGCTGTTATTAAACATAGGTATACATGTGACTACGTATTTATATCAGTTTTTAAAGAAGTGAAGGTTTGCATCATGAGAATAACTAATATCTCCAAAATTTAATTGGAGCTCGTTGCTAATAATATGGTAAACGTTCATGAACCTACAAAAAACTAAACAACTAATCGTGAGTCGTTATCACTTTCTCTGCGCTTGGTGGCTGTTAGTTTGGTAGTTCTAAGAATAATTAACTGTCACATTATTTGTTACATTCACGTGCCGTCACTGTTTAAGGTTTACGAGTTGGTTATTTCGTTGCCACTTTTAGTGAGAACAGTTCCTGAAAACAATATAGGTTACTTAATTAACTTGTATAGCCGCAGTTTAGAGGTAAAAGTGACCACAATCACCAACACGCTTTTACAGTTTGTTTAAATCGGACTGATTCTTCTAAGAGAACAGTTTCCTGTACATGTTAAATACTGCTACCACATGTTCTTCATGTTATAGACGTGAAACTAATTACGCTGTGAAAGGTTCACACATAAACAGTCACTGGAAGCTATCACCAGGCGACTTCTATAAACTCTTTCTTCCCATTTGTAACTTTACTTAGAGTTCGATTTGAGTTCATCAGATAGTAGACCATAAGTAATCCCTTACATGTGGTTACTTTTCGAAACCTTAAGTTATTCCAGAATTGTAACATAAATTCTGCTACTTCATACGTGATTTCTTCTTTCATACACCGTTAGTTCGTGGCTCGTACAATAATATTACTGCTATTTAAGAAAGCTTTATTCTTATATCGACTCGTTTAACTTTATTTAATCCTCTCTTTTTGTTGTTTGTTACACCCGGTATGTAGAGGACAAAAAATAATTTATCCTCCTTTTCTCATGGCTTACATCTGTTATTTCAGACACTACCCCACTAGCGGCAAGAGTTTCACCAATTAATTAAAACTTTTTCCTTTCAGTTACACGGAAATACGATGGTAACTTATGGCGGCATTTCTGTGCCTTCCTACCTCTTCGCCACCTTCTCAGCGACTAAAATGAATAACGCACTATCATCTGTTGGTTAATCAACCTCGTGCTGTATAAACTTGACCAATCAAATTACTCACCGCTCAGATAAGAATCAAATACACGCCGCTCGTTCTAGTTGCTTCCACATGATAATCTATGTAAATTGAAGAGACCTTTTTGAAATTACCACGAACTTTAAAAAGTGTTTTAGGAAATCCTTCTTGACAAACGAAGCACAGATTTTTATATCCAGGAGGAGTGTCTTAATAAATATTTGTTTGCACAACTTGAGCAATATATCGACGGTTACAATGGCGTATAATATTAAACCTGTTAATCTCTCAGAAGTAAGTTCAATTATACGAAATACTCGATAGCGACCTTATATGGAATATGTTTCTGCTATATAAGGTGTATTCAGAATGGGCGGTGGATAAGATAAACAGCTTATTTCAGTTTTCTACTATTCAGAAGAACAAAAGTAGAGACAGCGTAAGCGAAATACTAGAGACAAGTATCTCTTAACGCGGAAAGTCTTTTTAAAACATAATGTTTCGACTCTGGTCTTGTGTAGATCCATGGGCACGCCGTATCTATTGAAACCCGCTTCGCGAGATAGCCACCGATTAATAAAAGTTTGCTTCGTTTTTGTGAAAGAGAATTCTCTTGGTGTAAATTTTTGGATGAATAGTTTACAGAGACTTTTTCGGTAATTCATTACGGAAATCCTTTATATACATACAGCATCGAAAGTTCTGGGCGCTGATAGACGTTTCCCTAGCTATATAGCTAACAATATAAATCACTTATATATTTTATTCAAAAGGTTAAGACATGAAAATATTTTCAAATCAAATGAAAGAATATTTGCAATTCTTTATCAGAACAGCAATAAAAATAAACACTGTAAATCATCAAAACCATTCTTTGATGATAAAAACTGAATTCGAATTACTAATTACAGCTCCTTAATTGATTAGCGAGACATCGTAATACTTTTCACTTATTGAATTTTCGTCAATTTAGTTTAATTCATAAAAATTTATACAATATTCAAACTTATGACATATTATTGAAATAAATTTACACATTTATATCAAATTGTTTCTTTCTTCACTAACCACAAAACTAATAATTTAAAAGAGTCGTAGGTACTCTCCAAAGTAGACCTGCTGCATTCTCTCATTCAGCAATTCTGTTAAATTGTAGCACAATCATTTTTTATTTTAAAACTTAAGAACGTCCTCTTCCTCATAGTACACTACTATACGCCATGTAAATTCTTATCTATTATGGCATACGTGTTACTGAATTACTAACTCTGTTGCCTCTTTAGAATTTTATCAGCCACTACATTAAACATCAGCTTGTATTAAGACACAGCAGACATTTATTACTTTTGTTTTTTAGTCTGTCGGAGAGTAAATTACTCGTCCACAGTCTAAGTAATTGAACTACTCTTAAGGTTTTAATGAACCCATTAGCGAAGTGAATTACGTTCTTACTCTCTTTACACAACTACGTCCGTTCCTTTCATGTTAACTATACCTCGTTACCCAGGAGATGAAAGGAAAATACAGTATCTGACGACACATTACCTCGCGCCGTCATTAAGTCGTCTGTCGGTTGGTTAAGACCGAGAGCAAACCTGTAACGTTCTATTACGCTTATTGAAATTCATGACAAGGTATCCATCGGTATCAAAAACAAATTCCGTAACGAGGTAAAGAATATAGTTTTAAAATTTGTTTCTTCAAAACTGTTATGCAAATAGTACTTCAGAATGCTTTAATCAGGAAGAAATTAATTTAGGTTAAATAACTAATTTAGACTATTTTGTTAGTCTAGTAGCATAATTAAGAGTTTTATAACATACTGTTGTTTCTAATTAATCAAAAACTTTGAGTATGGTTAAACAGTCTAAATAACCCTTTTAATCATTTTATTTTGAGAAAAGTGAAACAACTCATACAGTATCATTTGTCTGGGATGACTTAAATTCCTATACCAGTATAAGGATTTAGACCATGCTTCAAATAAAGAAACAGGTAATGAGGACGGTTAATAGTTTTAGTACGGGCAATTGATTAGTCGAAAACAAACTGTCGTATTTATAATTATGAAATTTAAATTCTCAGTGATTCTAGGACGTCAACACATGAGAAACTTTTAATAGCACTGACATTACCCAGAACGTTATATTTCACCATATTCCTTTGTAGAATTCTTATATATTTTATAAGGTAATTTATATCTAATAAACTAACACTTTTTAAAAGAATTACTTTGTGATATATGACATTTAGGTTTGGATTATATAGATCACAAATAATTTTTATTTTAAGTTTTGAAAATTGCGACTGCTTTGTTGTTTATATTTCTTTTTTTTGTGTTTGAAGAATTTTCATTTAATGGCAAGATAATTCTGCATAAATTAATTGCACGTAAACAACTTTTATTGAACGAAAGACAGCTACTTTGAAGATACAGTGTATTGTTTTAGGTAAAAGTAATTAAATTTTCGGTAGTTACTTAACAGATATATACTTGCAAAGTATATTAGCAGTTTCTTCTTATGCATTTCAGTGAAAATATTAACTATCTATTTCAAGCAAGAGAGATATATAAATCAGCTGAAATGTTTCTGTTTTTTATTCGTCTTACTCTAAAGCTTACTTCCAGTGGTATTTAATATGAATCAGTTGCGCCTCTGAGGCACCTGAGGGTGAGAAAATAACCGAGTAAGTTAGTCTAAGGTGCAATGCTATGTCGAGTCCGTTCGTTGGTTTCATGACACTGGCCGTGAGGAAATAATTTTTCTGTTTGATTTTACACATTCATTCCACGTTAATGATGGATTGATTCCACTAAAAAATTTGGTTTATTTTCTGTAGGTGTGTTTTCTACAACAGGGGACAGGTTATTTTCTACTACTTTATATTGACGAAGTAGCGTCAAAGCCCGTCAAACCAGGCGCGATGAACGCAGCGTTCTGGCAGTTCACTTCTTCGCAGTTATTTAACAGAAGCAGAATTGTTGTTAAATATATCTCATCAAATGGATTTCACAATAACAGTGTATATATATTTATTTCTACATTGATCAAATATATATATACAGGGTGAGTTTTTTATCTTGAGACAACTAAATATCTCGAAAACTACAAATCCGATCAAAAAAAGTGGGTAATAAAAATTGTTCGTCTCGACGGGGGACATCCGATGATACCAAATTTGACTCCCCACCCCCACCCCCTAGGGGTGGGGGAAGGGGGAGAAAAAAAACTTAAATAGGAACCCCCATTTTTTATTGCAGATTCTGATTCCCCGGAAAAAACTACCCCTATTTCACCCCCAATTCGAGTCATTTTGGTCGATAGATGGCGCTGCAATCGACAAAAATCAAAATAAGCAAAAATTCATTTAAAAATGAGGATATCTCGTGAAATACACATCAGATCAGCAAAATACAAGTTAATGTGATTGATATTTTTCAAAAACTATTCAATAACACCACCCACCTCCAAACTTGAGGGATGGGAATGGACATTATTTCAAAATATCACCAGATCTCACTTCGCCTGATTTTTTTTTATGGGGATACTTGAAGAATGAAGTTTACAGTGAAGTGCCAACAACGCCTGAAAACATGATTGAACGAATTACCAACGCTTGTCAAAAAATCACGCCGGATATGCTTCTTAGTTGCGTCGAATCATTCCAAGAGCGGGTAAATAAATGCATCGATGTCGGTGGTGATATTTTCGAGCACTTGCTTTAGAATTGTTGTTAGAAACAAACACGTGAGAGGCGAGGGGACTCACCAAAAACAAGCACCCCGATGGTGAGAGGCGAGGGGACTCACCAAAAACAAGCACCCCGATGGTGAGAGGCGAGGGGACTCACCAAAAACAAGCACCCCGATGGTGAGAGGCGAGGGGACTCACCAAAAACAAGCACCCCGATGGTGAGAGGCGAGGGGACTCACCAAAAACAAGCACCCCGATGGTGAGAGGCGAGGGGACTCACCAAAAACAAGCACCCCGATGGTGAGAGGCGAGGGGACTCACCTAAATCTAGCACCCCAAAGGGAACAGAAAATTACTACGTCCACGTCGTTGTTCCTGGGTAACGCAAAAAGTAATGTTTGACTTTCGCTATCTGCTAAAGAATTTGCATCAGTGCATTTTGAAATAATGTCCATTCCCATCCCTCAAGTTTGGAGGTGGGTGGTGTTATTGAATAGTTTTTGAAAAATATCAATCACATTAACTTGTATTTTGCTGATCTGATGTGTATTTCACGAGATATCCTCATTTTTAAATGAATTTTTGCTTATTTTGATTTTTGTCGATTGCAGCGCCATCTATCGACCAAAATGACTCGAATTGGGGGTGAAATAGGGGTAGTTTTTTCCGGGGAATCAGAATCTGCAATAAAAAATGGGGGTTCCTATTTAAGTTTTTTTTCTCCCCCTTCCCCCACCCCTAGGGGGTGGGGGTGGGGAGTCAAATTTGGTATCATCGGATGTCCCCCGTCGAGACGAACAATTTTTATTACCCACTTTTTTTGATCGGATTTGTAGTTTTCGAGATATTTAGTTGTCTCAAGATAAAAAACTCACCCTGTATATATATATATATATATATAAAATCAAATATCAAATAATGATTAACACGCACATTTAAACCAAAATCATCCTTTTCTTTATTCATTTTTCTGATTATTGGCGGGAGAGAACTGGGAGTAAGGAACAGTATTAAGTACCTCGTGGTTAATTATATAAGAAATAATTAGTACCAGGCACTTTCAAATTTTACTTGTATTTTATTTCTTAATAACCACATCGGACGTCAAAGATACAGGTCGTATGTAAACACAAGATCCAGCGATTATATTCAATACTGCTTTCAAATACAATACTTCCATACGCGTAAAACTTTCTATGATTCTCTGCCACTCGCTTTATATAAGTTTCATACAATGATTCAGAACATTACAAAGCTTCCGACAGATGTTTATAGAACTTTAACAATTAAAAACATATTAGAAACAATCAAAACCAATACATAATCATTTACAATCATTTAGAAATGTCTAGAAATGAAAATTAAAGATATTTAAACACAAAATTATCAACATAAATCATTTTAAAGTCGTAAATTGTCCTTTAAACATCGTAGCACACATTAATGCTTGGAATTACAAACATTTAAACAATAGTTCTGTCCTTAAACATATTAAATAGTATTTATATAATTTCTTTTAATAAAACAAAGTCCATTTACACCAATTTATAGTAAATTGCAAGATAATCATACAAAATCATATTCAATCAAACTCTAACTTGCTAAAAATGCTTTATAAAATACAATTCCATTTAAAGTCTAGGTTTGAGGGGTGTTACAACAGGAACAAATTAGCCACGGCGTTTCTTTTTGGTTGATTTGTAACTTAAAACATATTGTACAGCTACGTAAATATAAATAGTTATCCGAAGTTCTCTGCTTCCAATAAAAACTTTTGTGGCCAGAGAGTGAAAATATGTCTGCCCGTTGCTAGCCCACCAATCTACGAAGGATCTCGTCTGTTACATTAAAAAACTTGTGTAGAAAAACAATAGCGTGGCTTCCAAACTAATTTCTTTGTTGACATGGCCTTCTGCGTACGTGATCGAAAACATAAGAAACGTGGTTACGCTGGCTGACTCCCGATCGAGAAGTCCCGGGTGTCTACCGAGATGTGGGCCCTTGATCTGATCTTGACATCTTGCGAAGTTTTTCATTGTTCATCTAATCTATGCTACGACGCATCATCGTTTAGTTTTAACTTAAAACCGTAGTCTACTCTCGCCGCGTTAAGGTAATGTGGCCTCGAACGAGATGAACACGTGGCAAATTGAAAGGCTGTCAGTTTGCTCCCGCACTAGCTGCCGGCATCTCCTGCCATACGCATTAGCATCTACTTTTTGTTTTTTTTCTTATTTGTATAAGCTATCAAGAACAACATTATGAGTAGTACCTAGAAGAAACGAAATCAAAATGTGACAGGTACTACAGTATATTCAGCTGCTGATTTGACAATGGTGGCACAGTTTATGACCGCCGAAATGTCGTGTTATACAAACGTTCTCGCTCAACTAGTTTCCCGAGAAAATTTCATGTAACTACTCATTTGTTATTGGTCGAATGTGTTTAATCGAAATATGTGATATTATTTAAACGCATAAAAATCAGTATGCGAATTAAAGTAAGACTTCATGTGTACCTAAGTCTTAAACATGAGCACAAGTTAGAGCAGCTGTTGTTGTTAAGGAGGATATTAAGTCAATTCCTCTGATTCACAACGAACTCTCACAAAATAAAAATGTTTGATTCAGCTGTTTTCTATGATAACCACTGCTTTACAGCTAAAACCTTGATGTAAAACCCTACGCAGCCTCTTCAGTAACTAATTTGTAAACAGCGAACACTAAAAATTACAAAGTAACAATCGCTATATTTACTTCAGCGTCCGCCCAATGCACCGAATGTACTAATTTTGTTTTATTTCGTAAACATCTCTTTGATTACTTGTGTAATTGCATCAATGTTTACACCGTCCTCACCATTACGGTAACGAGTATTTGCTACTGAATTACACCGCACATTTTTATAATGATCAACCCATTGTCCGTGGCTAATTAGATTCATTTCTGCCTCATTTCTGTCGGTGCTTTTCAGCTGAATTAGCAATTCGATGCGGTTTCTTCGGTGCCATACTGTTCATCGCTAATCTGATGATTGATTGGCAGGAACATTTATCGTTATTCATTATTTATATTTGAAAAAGTTGTCTTATTATTATCACATTGAGTAAAATTTCAGCACTACTTTTCTGAGAGCTTTTCCTACAGAATTATTTTCTTTCCACAAAATACCGTTGGCACTTTCAAATTGTTATCTTTAGTATCAGTTATTATTTTGTTTTCTTACTTAAGGTGCTGAAGCCAGTTTCAATAATACATACAATATTTTTAGTTATCTGTTTTCAAATGTTGCTTACTTATGTTATTCGCACCTAGTTAAAAGGCTGTTTTGTCACACTGTTCAGCAAAATTGGAATTAAAGAAGACAGTTTTGAAAGAAAATGTTAAGAATTGAAATAAATATGCAGATTTCGTATTTATCGCTACTTAATATTCGAGTGATTTGATTGTCCTCTTGTAGCATTATTTTCAGAAAATACATCTCCACCCCTATTGTAGCCACCGCCTCGTCACCACCCCATTGTCGCAGCGGGACAGAAGTGGAGTTTCTTCTTTTTTTTTAAAAATAAATTAAAAACAAGCGGTATATATTGCTGCCCTTGAGGCATGATTTTGCTGCCCCCTTGAAGTTGCCGCTCAGGGCAAGGGCTCTAGTTCCCTCCCTCCCCCCCCCCCACCCCCAGATCCGGCTCTGCGGATATATAACTGACCCGTCTGAGGTATTTTTTCTCTCCAAACGAAATAGTGCTCAGCAATATGTCGTTAAATCTGTGGGATTGCTGTGATTACTTCTACTTGAGGTCTAATACGTCAAATAATGTAACATTCACGAGTATCCATTGTTCAACGCTTGTACTTATGATAATGAGGCTCTGATACCAATAATCCTGCAATAAACATTACATTCTTATTTAATGTTACTGTGGTAGGTGCTAAGGCGCTGTAATACGTTTATTACCGCTCCTATAATAATGACCATACCTATCGAAACACCGCATGTTCATCGAAATTATGCGTCTGTAGCAATGAATTCAAATGGTTATTTTACAAAGATTTCTAAACACTATTAATTGTGCGTTTTAGTATGAAATTAACCCATTGGCATTTAGCCAATCGACAACACACCAAAACACCTGTTTATCAGCTTAGGGATCTCTTGGCAACTTAGAACTTCTCTTGTAGAGGACAGAATTTAATTTCTGGTTATTACAGTGGAAAAATAATTAGGCTGCATTATTTACACCAACAAACATTTTTACAGGTATTTTTTTTTATGTGTGTTTTGACGTTGGGTATCTAATCGTAGCCCTGTTTCAGCAAGCCACGATGTGGTGTATAATTTATTTTGTCCTCTCACAGTTAGCCACTAGGTGAGATACATAACGTAGAACGTGGTTCTTTCTGCTTGGTATTTTATGTACAAGTCACTATACGCCACCTCATAGGATAATTTAAAACTTACGTTTATTCACCTTATTTGTAGCATGAGAACGTATATGCGTCGTATCAACGAAAAAGTTTCTAAATAAATCACTTTAATCTCGGTATTCAAAATGCTTGGAAACAAATGAGAAGTGTCTATTCAAAGCTCACTAGACGGTGTCACACCGCTAATGCTAAATTCCGACTCATAAAAGCTGAAAAATAAATGTCACGTTACTTTTGTGCAGATATTTAGTTAGCACTCATATTTACGTCTCGATTGACGCAGGAGAAGTTGTGGGTAGGTAGCCCTTACCCCAGACAGATCTGAGACTACTCGTTTCCTCCTGTAATTCATTTACCACTGCTTGAATACTCTTCATTGACTACAAAGTTGAATCCTCAAAACTGAACAAAAGACAATGTCGCCCTATTATCCACCACAGGTCTTATACGCGTCGTCCAGGTGAATACACTACCTTTTGCTCATGACATTAAACAATTCGTAAACCACATCTAAATGTATCTATACTTGCAATGGAGCTCTTCTGCCCAGTATAACGTTCCCTCACAAGAGGTGTAAGGACAAGGCGACAAGCTGTAGCGTAAACAGCCAGGCTTCGGCGGGGTCATTATGCACCAATTCACCTGCTGAGGTTTGCTGCAGAAAAGTTTCTTAAAAATTGTGCACAATCAGAAAAACTTCTCAGTAACAACTCGATGCTATTAAAAACCAAGATTTTTCTTCTCTTCTGCAAAGTCCTTAGTAACTTTCACTGTTAACCCTGATTAGTTTTTCTAGTCTAGTGATTTACTGAGTATGATGGATGAGTACTAAACATCCAACCTTAACATTTGTAAGGCCAATGGCTCCGTCTCCCATTAGGCGGTAAAGATTTCTGCTTTCTCGAAATCACACCAGACAAATACCAAGAGTGATCATTCAAGAAGCAACGGACGAATTGCTTTCCGCTCATTGTTCCCCATGGTTTCCGGAACCTAATTGTATCAACGTCCTCGAGCCGAAAAGTCCTAAATAAAAAATTGGCCTTGTCTCGGAAAAATAATAGCACACTGCCTCATTTACTTGGGACTAGCCATCGGACCACTTGGGTAGTGAAAATGTTGAACGCTATCCTTCGAGAAAGGTGATAAGTATTCGACGTCTCCTCTGCTTCTTACGGTTCTGTCTCTGTGCCCGTTTTAGATTGTCTGAAGACTAAATCGGAACAGTGAATAATCCCGCCTCTTAAATGAATCATTTTTTTCCTCAAGAATAGCAATTATTCTAGGAACTGCTTCTCTGATGTGCGTATTTCGCCCGTTTATTACCTTCAAAACACCAAAGTTCAATGTTACTGTGTGTGAAACATTTTTCAAATTCAATTATTTGAGTGCGTAATACAGGCGATAATGCTGCAACGTAGGCGCTAGCGTGTCGACCTACAGTTACTGGAGTCGTCGGTTCCAGTCAGGTTACGGGCATGGGTGGTTTTAATTAAACGTAGAACCATCCTGTGATGTCCGTAGTATGATAAAATTAAAAAATACTGGAGATGTAACACATGAACAGTGGCAGAAATGATGTGGACTTGAAGAAACAGTGTACATTAGTAGATTCAGGAATAAAACTTGTGAAACTGATTAAAAGGCTATAAAAAAAGCCTAAAACCAAATTATTTTCTTATATAATGATGACGTTCTCATGTTACTGGAAATCCAACGACAGTGACATATTCATGTATCCTTGCAAACTGATCACGTCCTGTATGGTTTCACTGCAAAGAATTTTACTATAAAATTGCTTCAACATACCGTATATCGGAATTCTATACTCCAATTTCCCTTCCGCTTGGCTGGTACAGGTAAACGAATTCCTAAAGGCGATAGAAAATTTTTTGGTCTTCTATTTTCTATTTACCATTGACCTCCGTTTTTTACTTTTTTTAGTCAGCACCGACAACTAAATATCCCTAGAAAGTGGGCGTAACTAAGGACGATACATGAAACATACATGTTTTGCTTTTGTAAACAATAATAACATCGTTTTTAAATAAGAAGTGATTTAGTGCAGTTGATTAATTACTACTATCGTGTTCTCGATTGATTAGATTTGCTCTGTCAGGAATATCTATTAGGATTGCTTAAAGTTTCTGCTAGGAGAATCAAACAGAATGGTTCACAACACTAACAGTACGTTTGCTGTCCACACCTTCTTTGTGGAAACCTTGATTGGAATTTACAATGATCATCAGGAATGGAGTACGATACTCACAAATTGGAACACTAATGGAAGTCAGAAACTGGCAGAGGTAAGTGAATTGATAAACTAGATTCATACTGAATTTAATTTATCTTGAAAGCACGTCAGACAGAGATAGGGCAACTCCACCCACTTCTATATATATAAAAAAAATTATCATCGTTGTGTGATGCTCTAACAATCACCATAAATTGCTAAGCACCGCTTGCTGTATCGAAATTATGCATCCGAAAATGGAAACTACTGTTCCAGAAAAAATAAGATAATTCCGAGAGCAATTGAGTTGCAGTGGTCGAAGCCACAATAAGACTGATGCTAGTCCTATGATGATTAAGATTCATTTCCTTATTTCTTCATTCTATTATCAGAGTAGCAGCAGATATTTTGTTTGAAAAAAGGTGATCACAACGTCTAGCTGTCCACTCACTTCATTCTATAATGATGGGGAATGCAGCAGGGATGGGAAGTATTCACAAACTCAAATGGAAGATGCCAGAAGCAGTTAACGCATAAGAAACGTAATAAACTTCAAATTGAGTCTGTAAAATGTCACTTTTCCGTTCGTATATCATAGTATACTAAAACTGATGCTGACAGTCTGCAGGGCATAAGTGAGAACAACATAAAATGGACACAGTTTCTAGTCACCTACATTTTACAGAGGAAGCGTGATCCAAAGCACGGTAATTGCAGAGATTTGTGGGAGCCCTACCGCTCGTAATATCCTGACAATCCAGCTCATGATCAACAGCAAATGAACTTGCAACAGTTATTTTGACGTATATTAAACAAGAGATGTTACATTCGTCAACTCAACGCTGAGTGGATGTAATACAATAGGCAGAAGAACGATTGCAGAGTCCAGTCACTCCAAAGGAAAATTACTTTTTTTGTCAACATTATTTTTTATTTGTTTACTTATGGTTTCATACCTCGTCGACATTGAGGTCATTAGCGGTGGGAAATGACTGGGATTAGGAACGGAAGGAATTCGGACACCACCTTTTTGAAGGAAGCATTAGCCTAGAATGGTTTGGGGAAACCATGGAAAACCCAAGTCTGGATGCCCGGAAGGGGATTCGAACACGCGTCTTCCCGAATGCGAGACCAGTGTGGTAACCACGCACCCACCAAGCTCGGAATCAACATTATTATTCTTTTTAGGTAGTTAATACTGCTTATTAATAGCGAATATTACACGTAAAATATCGGAATTTCAAACGTTGCAGATATAAAATAACATTGCGTAAAGAGCATTGCTGCTAACTTAAATCTGCACAGACGACACAAGGGTTCTTTCATTACTTTCCATCTTACGGCCTCGACACCAGCAGAAGGCGCACGCCGTTAACGTGTCTGTTACGTTATTTATAGCCCATAACGTCACCGTAAATATATGCGCTCCCCAAAGAAGCGTGCAAAAGAATTATGGTATACATAACTCGAGGATTATGCATTCTGAGCAAGATATTAAGTTTTCAAACGTAATTTTCAAGTCTTAGATAATAGATAAAAAGAATAATCTCCGTTCAGACGTGCAGGAAAAAAGATTTAAATGCGATCGAAAGTGTATCGTAATACTTTTCAGTGTTTCTTGTTTACGTCTAGCTGAACTCGTTATCATAATATGCGACAGAGAACTGGGGACAGGAAACTGACTTTCAAGATGTAATCAATTCAAAAATTTTGTATAATCAAATTCAGTGATTCTTCCTTGATGATTCACGGTCATGAAAAAAAGTCACATATGCATAATTAGAAACAGCAGCAAAAATAGGAAAGATTTATTTAACCCAAAAACTTAATTTCAGAGTGCATTAAATATTGTTTCTACTTTTTGATGAGATGAATAGAAACTACGATAACAAAATCAGTACACGAAAGAAAATTACAAAAATTTAAAACAATGCTTTCCGGAAACCGGAAAAATTAAAACACGTGTAAGGATTGCAATTCCGCCATGTTGTCGTCAATTCTGCAGGCTCCCGCAGGATCCAGCATATAATAAAAGGTAATAAATGATAAACTTCTGTTTAATGAATAAATAAAAGTCAAAAGTTATTTTTGCTGTTAAAATTATATTAATTTAAATATGCCTAGACAGTGTTTTAAGTATACTCTTTGTTACTACAACTATAAATTAATTACTTACGCATTAAAGTAAGTTTGTACTTTTACAGTTCTGTATTTAAAGCTAATAAAACAAATAAAGTAAATAATCAGTTATACAAGTATTTAATCTTTAGTCACATTACATCAGTAGCAAAATAATCGATTTACTAAGCAATCAAACAATCTAGTTACTTGGCATTTACATGTAAGACACTTAAATAATAATACTACCCACACTGAGGCTAAAAAAAAGACGCATTTTTAAATCAATTACTTCTGCTTTTAGAAGAAATATCTTAAGAAACAAATAGTATTGATTGTCTAGTCTCCCAATTTATTTCCTAAAAAACTGCGAATATAAACTGCAGCCAGGAATGGTCTTACCGTCAACACAGCGTACAATATACCAAAAATAATTGAATATATAATTGTTTTAAAATTCGCACACGTGCAGATATAATATTATATTAACACATGTAATTACCTATATTATACTGAAAAATTTCATCAATAATACTGTTTTATTATTATACGGAATGATTTTAATAAATTAATATTTTGATTGATTTAAATACTCGTATTTTATAATTTGTGTATGATAATATTATAACTTTACTGCAATTACTCGGTTCAATTTAACTTAACTAAATACTTAGAAAATAATACTTAACAGGAAATAATTCAAAATATAGTGACGTATACAACAAAATCAAATAGGAGTTCTTATAGTAGGTAGTTAATATATTTTGCTTACAAACCACAACGAAAGACAGAAACACATACTTTTTTACGTGATTCAAGTATCAACTAGAAGGGTACGGGAAGGCGAGGCCATCCCACTGGATAAGCTCAACGCCGTGCAGACTGACACACGTTTCCGCGCTGTATAGGGAATAGCGGAACTGCGTAAATTTGTGCTGGATCCACCAGACTGACGAATGATGCGGTATCCCGTTGGTTTGCTGAACTGCAATCTACCGACAAGTGCAACACGATACCCCGCTGCCTGTGCCATTACCACGATATCAACACGAATTCGGTCAGAAGATTGCCGGGATCACGGCGTAAATTCGTGGCTTGATTGCACATCATTCATGGTTGTGTTTATTATTTAAATGGCACAATTCGTCCCAACACATTGCAATGGTTTCATGGCTTCTGCATAAAAGGATTTTCGAACGGAGAGAACAAATGTGGTTACAGCGTATCTGCCTCAGATTGGAGGTACAAAGGAACCTTTTTTAGGTTTAAAAACGGGTGAAAACCTTGTAAGAAAGTTTGAGTGATAGAGGGATTGTGGAACCAACATTTGTGTTTGGCAGCCAGACAATGAGAAACATCTGATTGGCAGCATTTTCGGGATGGAACAGCGAGATTAGCACGATATGCCCCTTCTTTCAAGTGCTCAAGATCGGACTTTCTTCACAATCCATGCAACAGTTTATCACTTTTCCGCAACATTTGGTATTTATGGACTGTGGAAACTAGCGCTGCACTGACTCTTTGTTTTTGTTGGAAAAAAGTTATGGGAACAGGTCTCATTCGTAGTAACAAATACTTCAGGAAAATCTTCCGAACTGGCTTTGCTAGATTTGCTAAATCTGCTTGTCACTTCAGTACCTTTCGATATACTATCAAAAGTTTCGGTATTGAATGGGCTGAAGTACTCTTTCGGAATGCAGTCCTTCTTGAAATACCTAATGTCTCGTGAATATCCTAACCTGTTAACAGTCGGTCTGTGGTGACCAAGTAATATAACTGTCCACATTTTTCTGCTTGGTTATTCTCATTGGTCTTCGTGCATGGGGATGATCTTCAGTTTCAAATGATCGCTATTTATATTAAAATTCGCACTTAATGTATCGTAGGCAGGGGCACCCTCCCCTAATAATGCCACCACATTATTATGAGTGTCATTTGCTAACTTCAATTTTTCACACAAACATTAGGTTAGACCACGAATATCTTTCATCTCTATTTCAGATTAATTGCATACGTAGCCCTCTTTCTGCACTTTTAACAATATAAAATTTCGTTCCATGGTGTTGTAACCTCGGATAATATGCCATTACAAGTGTGCGCAAGGTTGTATGGTTTCATTTTTCTTGTTTCCCGAAGAAATCTGGCTGTTCTTTTCTCGTTGTAATTTCCCTTTGACCTGCCTTGCCCAGTTCTCGCTGCCACTTGCCAGTCGCTTGCAATTAGCTGACGCTAATTCTGCTTGGCTACCTATTACATCACAAGCTTAATCCAGTGCCTCTCTCCATGGCGCACTTCCAGAAGTAATCGCAGATTAAATGAAAGGAACCTTTTCGTATGCTGTGGTAATTGGGAGTTCAGTCCGGAAATATTTTGTCCTAATCTCAAGAAACCAACTTATCACAATTTTTAACAACTTAGAAGATCAGACAATTCTATGACTCTCTTTTAAAAATGGAAAATATTTTGTCCTAATCTCAGGAAATCAACTTATCACAATTTTTAACAACTTAGAAGATCTGAAGCTCTAGCAATTCTGCGACTATCTTTTTAAAAATGGTAAGTTATAGAACCATCTAAATAATCGACAGGCTTATGTAACTTTCAATGTTCTTAAGAATGGACCTATGCTACCTTGTAATCCAACCACAAAGTATTAGACAGAACATTGCCATTTTATAAACATCTGTTCAACGTTGACCAGAAATTGAAATCAATAAATAATATCATACACGAGCTTGATGGATCTTCTTTGGGATCCGACACGGTAACACTTAGCATCTCGGCAATGAGTCTTGTATACTACTCTGCAGCCGAATACTGCTATGTCGTTTCGTCGTATGGTGCTTATTTGAAGAAAGGAGACATCATGATGAATCAAACTGTGCGCATATTATTGGGCACAATCAAGTCTAATCCAACTTAGTGGATACCAGTTTTAAGCCATAAACAACTATTGCCTTTCCATCGCACACGGGCTTTGTTGCGATTGTATGAAACAATTCAGGAGAACCAACGTCTGCCTAGTGATGACGATATGGCAAGGTTCACCTCTCGCCGATTAAAATCCCGTCACCCTCCTGTAATCTCTGCGGACAACCCCAAGGAAAACTGGTATACTGGCAACAGTGCTGGATAAATTCAAGGGTCAGAGCAGGCTCCAACTGTGTGGAACTCCATCCCTGATACAAATAATCCGCCTGGGGGTTTCACCTATCACGCAAAATCTGGGGTCGCTAAACGGAGGTGTGGTGCTTCGCTGTGTAGTGGGAAACGCGAGTCTCCAGTGCTGGATATCGAACCACCTGCACCGCCAACACAGTTCTTGAATGCCCTTACAGAGTAGTCTCGCGCATAATACCTAGTTCACGACTGGGAACGTTCCATTTAGTTCGCAGCTCCTTAGCGAACTAGGTCGCTCTTTTAGTTCGTTAGCTCCCATTTCGAGTTCCAGAAAGGTAGTTCGCTCGCTTTGCTACCGCTATTACACGCGCTCTTTTATTTGTAATGGTAGTTTCATGGATATATAATGATCAGTGTTACCACTGTTTGGGTTATTAAGGATAATGAGCTACGAATATTTTTTATATTAGTTGGCTGGTTGTGGTCGTACAATATTGTGATAAAGTATTTTCATCTAAAATTACGTTTTTGTAACACTATAGGCTCTTGGCACGTTTTTGCTTGAAATTAGACGATTAATTAACTAACAGGCTAATTTTTTTCTATAATAATTGGAGGATAAACTGAAATATGTAATTATAATCATAATTATTAAAACATATCCTCCCGTTTGCTGAACAATGAAATTGATAACTATGTACGTTCTCGCGGCGGCAATGCTTTTTAAAATCTTCTCGTGTATCAAGCCGCGTCAAAATCGAGACAATGTTAAGCGGGGCTTGACAATGGAAGCAGTGCAAGCTTCCGAAACGTCGCCAGACGGCTCATTTTTAACGCGGCTTGAAACCCGAGAAGTTTTTATAAATGAAATTGATGTAAAAAACGCGTGGTCTGAGTCGTATTTAACATTTCACCGTGTAAAACAACAATCATTCGATAGCCTATTTTACCTACTCCTAATCAATGGTTGTTTATTATAGTAGGTAGTTGTACCCATTCTTTTGCTAATATTCAGTAAACTGATAGTGATTTAAGATTGATTGGATTGATTGAAAATGGTGCAGTTTTATTAGGATATTACTTAATCATTTTTTGCCATTCATAAACGGAATTTAATATGACATTCTTAGCAAAAGTTGTTACTTAATAATAGCCCTTTCAAACGACACTAGCATGATCAGTGGCCGCCGATAGGCCAAAGTGCTCATTGTCTTTTACACAAATGGGTAAAATGGGGTATTAAATTATTCTGTTTTTATTTTTTACTTTACGTACATTGTACTGGTAGTATTTTAATTTTTACATGGATTTAATTTTTTTAAATTTATTAGCTCATTCGAGAAACATCACTTACAGAAAAATCTTGTGTAGTTCGCGAACGAACTAGTTCGGAAGAGCGCTCCAACAGACGAACTGCATCAATGAAACTGACACAGAAATTTTGTTAATGACATCAAAATTTATAGGTAATATTTCTCCAGTTAATGGTATAAAATAATCGAAATGCATTTATTTTAGTGAATTAAAATTCCATTTTATAAACAACAAGTTTTTAATATTTATAAAGTTCAGTAACTGAACAGAACGATGAAGCGCGTGTGTGGTTAGTGGCGAGGGAGGCGCCGCGCTCTCGCTCACTCTGGATATCACAAGTCGGTCTCCTCAAAAGGACCGAACGCACTAACGAGCTGAGGAACAACTCAAGTGCTCGTACCAAGAGCAATAATATCTATTAGAGACCTTGCCTTTCAATTTTAGCTCTGCTGTTCTTGTTGATGGTACTCTATTATTTTGCTAATATGTTTGTTTGTTCATATTCATGTATGCACCAATGCGCTAAATAAATAAAACCGCAACATGGATTTGTAAAAAGTGCGATATCTGGTGATTTCTTTGTTGCGTTTTTTTTCTTTCCTTTCAGACCACACTCTATTGCATCAGCGTTTCTCCACCTCAGCTCCGTTTCTCGCTGTAGGTTTTGAAATATCATCTTACCACTGACCTGTTTTGCTGCACTGGAGCGTTATCACAACCAATTGCCGGTGAAAGAATAACTGATTAATTAAAAATGTTAATATGCGATAAGATACTTCCAGCTGCCTTAAACAACAAGCAACTAATTTTTGGATCTATTGTTTAAATACCTAATTGCATTTATTATGATAAAATTTAATCCAGAACTTTGAGTTTTGTTTTGCAGTGGATGGAGAGTTAAGTTACTGATGTCTCAGCAATCTTCACCTAGCGGGAGCATAACGAACCATGCTCATCGTTCTCACATTATCGGATGCTAATGTGTGTCTTCTTCCTCCAATGGCACCGTAATGTCTCCGTGCATTTTCGCTATTCGTCAGCAGCAAGCATAATGGTACCTCGCTGATACAAGCACAACACCTGGCTGAACTGAAATTGTAACCAACCCAAGTACGCCATCAACTTGCAGACAATATCGCTGATCCGTTACCACTGAAACACGTTCATCTTATCGTTTCTGCTTACGAAAATTTTGGTGTTGCTTTCCTTTCTCAGTCGAATCAGTGTTTTCATAGATATTTCTATAGATTCCCTTGAATCCAATAAGTGAACTTATAGAAATATACAAAAATCCTAATAATTTCAATAAAGACGACGGCTATGGTTTGAGCCTAATGTGGAAGTGTGTACTAGCAAATGAACACGTTGTAACAACTACAAGATCGCTCCATAATACACAAACCTCTTTGCAACAGTAAATATTCTTTGGCGCAGAAACAAAATCATCTTTGTCGGTGAAAAATAAACAGTGAATCAGTGTTCAAGTTTATAAAAAAAAAAAAGACCGGGTGGCTAGATGGATACAAGCCCTGACGAATGCTCCAGGTTGGTGCCGAAACGTTGGCGAGATCAATAAAAAAAAAAAAAAAAAACGCAGCGCAAACCCCAGAAAAAGAGTCAAGTAAGTGCGATTTTTTACCAATAATGACGCCTGCAAAAAGTGTGAAATTTTATAAATAATATAGTTATTTAAAAAAACTGACTAAGGGAAGGAGCGGGATTTTTTTGTATAATTACAAAAACGATGCATCTACATTTACACAAGTCACAAATTTATTTACAAAGAACATTCAATAACCATAGATAATATAAAATATTAAATTAATAATTCACTTTCTGGAGAATAAGTGACTGAGGAAGGATATCTATCATAAAATGTTTTTGGTGTGCACGGAATTTCTTGTTTCAAATGTTTTTTATGATTTACATCATATGTCTATTTCTCAAAGGAAAATAAATAATTTGGAGACTTTGTTTCTAAGCAAATTTGAAATGCTACAAAATCAAAAAGCAATAAAAAAATACAAACAGAAAAAAAATTCGCGAGTGGTGGGATCGAACTGAGGACCCCCCGCTCCATAACCCATGGTCTCAACATGCACTTCTAAACCAACGTTACTCAACTAGTGGTCTTCCGTAGCGATATAACTCATTAAGAAACAATTTTTACTCTTTTTAATCCCCTATTTCTCTTAAACGGATGCCCACCAGAAAGAACTGCATTAGGTTGAGAAACCACAGGTGACGTACTATTTACCAGACTTGTTCGTTATACGATAGCGATTTCCAAACTGAAGACCTCTCCTTGGCAGCATGCACGTATAAAAATAATTATAATTTATATGTTTTCTTGTAAAAATAATGATTTATGGCACATGTAGAATTGACTTTGAATTAGTATGTTCAATTTCACGTCTTTAGATGCGGCAGTTTTTTTCAAAAAGTATACCACTAGGCGTGCAGAATCCGTTGCCTAGTGTAAGGGCTGGGAGAGGGGAGGTTCTGGTTAAGTAAAGGGAGGCTGGACTGAGATGTAGTGTTCAAGGTTTTCAGACGACGTTCTCTACAATTCTCTACTTTACCATCTTGCGTACATCTCTTATCGAGTTTGCTGTTCTTGCTGTTAACTTCACAACATATTCGTGCAATTGCTGTCCCTCACTCACTTCCGGAAAGTCACAATTTATTTTGAACATCCTAAATGTACTTTTTTTTAAAAAAAATACCTACGGCTTTACGCCTCGTCGACGTCGAGGTCATTAGATGCGGGATGGGTCTCTGAACAAGGAACTGGAAGGAATTCGGCCATGGCCTTTTGAAGGAAGCATCCCGGCATTCGCCTGGAGTGATTTGGGGAAACCGTGGAAAACCCAAATCTGAATGCCCAGACGAGGATTCGAACCGCCGTCCTTCCTATTGCGAGACCACCACGCTCAGTCTAAATGTTTTTATCCATCTGTAATTATGACATTACAATAGCTAATGCATGGTTCTATGTGGCGTAGTTTGCTTATAACTGTATTAGACAATAATGATAATTGATTATTGTTGTTCTAAAAACAGAGGTACCCTGTAAGTCATCGATTTTGTTTTAGTGAGTTAGCCTCAAATCCCTGCTCTCCCATACATGGCGGCCTTATCATCAGCTCGCCTCTGCAGATAAATAAAATATGGCTGTTTAAGGAACTAGTTCGTAACTTGAAACATGTGAGTGAGCCTACGTCCAGTAACATGTTCCCATCGAGAGACATACAGTGAAAAAACAAACGTTGAAGTAACGACAGAGGGGAGAAAAGAGCCAAAGTATTACATCTGGGACAATTAAGGTAGGGAAGCAAGTGCGGTTCGCTAAGATAGTAACAGTACCGCGGTAGATTCTACACCGCGGATGGGTAAAATGTGGGTGGTTATTTATTATTCTACTCATTTGCGAACCACCACCTAGTTAACATGTGTTGTGAAGTGTTTTTAATACAATGTCCAGTAAATTACAAACATGACGAATACCCTGTCCCACCAACTCAAGACTCACGTACACAGTCCGCGTGTTGTTTAGCTAATGCAGGTGCCGTGACTGTGGACCCGGTGTTACAGTTCTGATTGACACCTCTGTATCTCCAATCACGGCAGGTCCCGCAGGCGAGTGTGACGGAACAATGCGTCAGACAAAGAGTCGCCTCGCGCCACTCTGCAAGCTGATACAACAGGTATCAGACCTGTCGCTCCAGGCACGTTGCCTGGGACAACGCTACACAATTTACTGTCTCCACTAGCAAAATTATATTATTAAAAAAATTTCAGTGTACTGGGTTGATATAATCAGGGCAGGTTGAAGCGTGGAAGTATTGAGCACGTATTACCAATCTGCACAGTATCTTTGCGTTTTGACGATGCCATTTCTGCTTTACAGCTATCCATAGAACTGAAGAAGCTCGATTTTAAACTCGTAGTAGTTTACCAGTCCGGCTGAGTGTCTACCATCTGGGTATGAGCGCTATTGAGCCACGTCCTAGAGCAGTGAGCGAATCACCTGAGGAGTAAACCAAGGTCAACGTCGTTCTTAATACGTCCTAGGACGAGAAGTTTGTACATGAGTAAGAACGAACTATAGAATAAAGGAGAGAGATCGGATGATATGGACAGATAAGAAATGTATCAAGACATAAATAAATGGAACATGTAATATTATAATTGTTGCCAGTCACGTTCGAAAATTCTAAAATTATTATTACCATTTAATTCTCATTTTTAAAATGACAGGGTTATTTAAATGACAACTCACATAAATTATGTGATGACTAGTTACTTTTCTGCATTGTATTAAATTTTGTTTGAAAGTTTAAGAAAACATACAATATAAAATTATAAACTTGAAATCAAAAAACAACAAAATGAGTGTTTCGACAGAATTATGGTGATATATTTTTTAAAAAGAAAAATTACTAAAGAGACATGAGCAAAAATAACTGATAACCGTTGAAAATTTACCGTTTCCAGCTAAACAGCAACAGGTGTGAAGTATTGATTCTTATCTATCTGAAATTAATCAGCAGGTTCCTGACACTTTTAAAGAGAGAGATAAATTATCGGAACAGCAACAGTTTATTGAATTTGTATTTCATCTTCATCTACATCTACACATATACTCTGCAATTCACAAAATTGTGGGTGGCAGAGGGTGCTCAGCACCAAAGCTAATCTCTTTGCTGTGCATTCCAATCCCTAATGGTACGAGGGAAAAAAGAATTCATATAAGAATCAGTCCGGCACCTTATTTCTCTAATTTTATCTTTCCTGTCCTTCCGACTCAAATAGGTTGGTGGAAGAAGTATTTCACTACACTCAAAAGTGAAAGTGGGAGTACGCACGTTTTCCAATAAGTTTAAACGAAACGTGTGTCGTCTATCTACCAGAGACTACCAACCTAGTCTACTAATCAGTTCTGTGACGCTTTCATAAGGACTGTAGCAAGCGGTCACGAATCGAGCGGCTCTTCTCTGTACTTTCTCTATACTTTCGATCAACCCCTTACGAAACGGATCCCAAATGGCACAACAATAGTCCAAATGTGGACGCACAAGAGATTTGTACGCTATCTCCTTTGTTTGTTCATTACAATTTTTCAAGATTCGACCTATGAATCGCAGCCTAGAATTTGCTCTACCAACTAACGAATTAATGTGTATGTCCCATTTCATATTCCTTTGTACTGTTACTCCCAAATATTTCATAGAATCGACCATATCAATAACTGTATTGTTTAACTCGTATTTCTGAACAATTGGATTCTTTTTGTTAGTTATGCTCATTGTCTTGCACTTTTTACAATTTAGAGTAAGTTGCTACTCAGCGCACCAAGCCAAAATAACATCCAGATCGCACTGAATTTCTAAGCAATTTCTTAATTCCCTATAAATAACCGCATCATCTGCAAACAATCTAAAAAGGCTTTTCAATTTGTCTCCGAGATCGTTTATAAAAATTAAGAAAAGAAGTGGTCCAATTACACTTACTTGAGGTACACCCGATGTAACATCTAGATTAGAAGAACTTTCTCCTTCAACGACAACATACTGCGACCGACCAGTTAGAAAATCCTTTATCCATTCACAAAGCTGATCCGATATACCGTACGCTCGAAGCTTCACTAAATGTCGGTTGTGTGCCACAGAGTCAAAGGCTTTCTGGAAATCTAGAAAAATTGCATCTACTTCGATTGCATCTGCATCGATAACTTTCATTACGTCGTGTGTGAATAGGGCCAGCTGTGTTTCACATGATCTTTTCTTCCGAAATCCGTGTTGATTTGTTGTAAGCAAATTATTATCATCTAGAAAATTCATAATGTTCAAGCATATAATATGCTACATAACTCTACTACAAACAGATGTTATAGATATGGGGCGATAGTTCCCAGGATCACTTCGATCACCTTTTTTGAAAATCGGAGTTACTTGCGCTATTTTTCAGTCGGAAGGTACTTTTCGCTCTTCTAATGATTTACTGAATATATCAGAAAGAAATGGCCCGATTTCCGCCGCATACTCTGAAAATACTCTTACTGGAATTCCATCCGGGCCCGGTGCTTTCCCCCACTTCAGGAGCTCTAATTGCTTAATGATACCTGCAGTATCTATTCGTAATGATTCCATCAACGACTCGCCACGGCGTGGGAAAACGGGAATACTATCCTTATGTTCATTTGTAAATGAATTTTTGAATACAGTATTTAGTACGTTAGCTTTATCGCGGCTTTCATTAACCTCGGAACCTTCACGAATTAGTGCTGGAATATTGCTGTTTACCGAAACATTCTGTCAAAACACAGCGCAGCTCTGTCACCAGAGCCTGCACTGGCGCCTCCTAAATGGAAACTCGAAACGACAACATCCAACAGCAATGGTACACAAGTGAGATCAAACGGCTCATGCCACACCAGTAATACTTATAAACTGGTCTGGACTGACTTGGTACCACGCTTATGTTCGAGATTCCGATCTTCACCCTTCGAGATCACTACACAAGGTTCTCTGCTGTCGAATTCTGCTTTTTCTCTCGGTCTGCCAGAACCGCCATTCCCCTCTCGTCAACACATGTGCGCACCCGCCAGGTTTTGGTATCTCTGGATGTTATCCGCCGGACATGCCAAAATGTACGTTATCACTTAATTATTGCTGAGTAAACAATTCGTCTAAGCGGTGATTATTTTCCTCACTCCAGTACTGAGAGTCACCTAAAATATCCGGCGGCGCCCCTCCGCTAACCCCCTCCCTCCAGCCGCGGCAAACAAGATTCTCACACACGAGAAACTCTCCCAACTCAGACGCAGGGGCTTAGCTTGTTGCGTTGCTGTTATCACCGCAGGTCGGTGCGCTGAATACCCACGACGTGACAAGGTCACCTCGACCCCTGTACTATAACTACTTGTTCTATTCCTCACACTGGATACCTTGTTAACCAAACGTATATCGGCGATATTAATCCAAAGCTATTGACTAAATAACTGCACTTTTAACAACAAAGAAGTAGGAACCATAATTACACTACAAGTCACGTTGTTCGACAACACCGAGCGTGGTGGTGTAACGGATAGCGTTCTGGCCTCGCATTCGGGAGGACGGCGGTTCGAATCCCCGTCCGGGCATCCAGATTTAGGTTTTCTATGGTTTCCCAAATCACTAAAGGCAAATGCCGGGATGCTTCCTTAAAAAGGCCATGGCCAAATTCCTTCCCATTTCTTGCTCCCGTCCTTTCCCGTCTCTAAAGATCTCGCTGTTGAGAGATGTAAAGCAGTTAAAAAAAAAAGAATTCGACAATGTGATATTCAGCGCGGGCGATAACGATAGTGAATGTCAAAATTTCTTTTACTGTGTTATTTTTTTTTATTCGGATACTAAATGCTTAAAGTTTAACAAAAAACTTTATTAATATTATTACTCAGAAGTAGGTGGCGGAAGGTGCATTGCACCTATCCAAAAGTGTAATAGATTGGAAGGGATATACGGGATATGGCAGGAGGCGGCCAACGGCTATTGTGACGAACCATCCCGGCATTCACCTGGAGTAATCTGGGAAACCCATGGAAAACCCAGATCAGGATGGCCGAAGTGATTTATCGAAACTACTCCTGTCGGATTTTAAGTTTACTCGCCCGTAAATCCTTCCTATTCTATTCCCTAATCGCTCGTGGAAAAAATGAGTACAGAAATGTAACTGTTCTGGCCCTGATTTTTCTTATCTTATTTTTTCTGTCATTCCTAGGTACGAATGTTGGTGGTAGTAATATTTGTTTGCTGTCATTCCGAAATAAGTCACTCGTGGATTTTTCAATTAGCTTCTGTCGAGTGCAACGCCTTCGGTGTTCCAGATCTTCCCAACCTAACTCCTTCAACATCGCGCTTACGCTTTCCATCCAGCTATATACATCTGTCGCAAATCGGGCTGTTCTTTTTGGATCTTCTCCAATTCTCCAATGCCTCCATTAATCCCTTTTGATGGATACCGCATACAGAACAACAGTATTCTAAGTGAGGATGCACTAGTGACTTGTACGCAATCGATTTAACTTCCGGCGTACACTGTTTTAAATTAAGACCTAGTAAACGGAACATACGATTTGTTTCCCAATTAACGTTTTGATATGCTCATTCCATGACAAATTATTTAGCTTCAAATATCAACTATAATTTTCTTGAACGCCCCAGGATCTTCTTTAGTAGTGACTGTATTGCTTGGACGGCACGGAGACCCACATCACAGCAAGCGGCACCATAAAGTTAAATCAATTGACACGGCTGTTCGGTAACAAGTTTCAAACGATGCTGTGCAGTAGTTTGCGCATTAGGAGGGAATTAGCAGAGGGAACACTGCGAACGCGGCAAACGCGTGCCGCTAATTGGATTAGAGCGCCGTCACCTGAGGCCGGGTATCACCCGCGTAATGCACGCCGCAGATCCTCCCTCTCTCCTGCTTAATCCGCTCACTAAAAACAACACCAGCAACGTGTAAAATATGTAACCAATTCAAACGCGAACCCATTTCTGTTGATATGCGACGTTCTTTGGAAACATTGAAGCTAATCTATAATGTATAATAAAAGTGTGGAAAGGATGTGTCTCCACACGAAATTTACTTCAAAAAGAATAATAGCAGTGTATACTACTAGTGATACAGATGACAAAAAACGTAAAAGCTAGATTTTTGTTCGTTTATGCGTATGTATATCCACGCATCATGTAAAAACCAATCAACAATTTTTAGCGAAAGTGCTCATAGCGGTAGCTCATATCACAGGGAAACATACAAGATACTTTTTATCCGGGTTAATAACAAAGTTCCCATTGACACAGAGACCAAAACCGTAAATTGGGGATGTTTCGTCTATGTGAAAAAACTAATTAACGAATTTCAACGAAACTTCGCAAAGTGATACCTGATGTCATCACTTAACATGTGTTAATGAGTATAAACGTAAACTTAAGAAAATTAGTGCGGCATGCGATGAAAAACTGTTTGGCTGTTGTGGGACAGTGAAAGATAATTACGGCTCGTCCTCGCTCATTTTGAGTGAAACTAGTCATAAATAATGTGGAAGTGTCTGGACTCGAAAGAATTCGAGGGACATGCTCATCATTCGTTCGCGATAAGAGATTAACAGCGGGTGGTATGGCCCTGGCTGGAGACTGTAGAAAGTAATATGTGCGACGGAATAAATTGAAAGGTTACTGAGAACTGTTTTGTAGAGAGGGCGGAAGCCAAGTTTGTTGGTTGAAGCATAAAATTATACACTTTATAGAAGTATATAATTCCACTGAAATGTTGACTGATTGAAAACAATACGTGTACTAAAAAATAGCAAGTGATTAGCAGCACATCGACTCGTTAACTCGCGTTCGCCTTACTTAGATAGTACTGACACGTTTCAGTACAACTCGGCACTGGTTGTCGGGGTCCTACGATTATAAAATTTTATTTACAATTGTTTTGACATTGTATAAATAAATTAAGAGGGTACGCGTTCAGTAAACCAACTTTTGAGACACCCTACTGTGAGGTCAATATATTTTAGTGTCTCGACTTTTGTTTATTTATTTTTCTGAAAACTATTTTTGATAGTTATATCAAGTTGTACACACACCTTGCTACGCGTCAACTTACGTTGGTTATCCAAACACTTGTGACTGACTTTTAATCATAGTTTGTTAAGGCTACGTTCGTACACTACTTTTGTAAGTACATAAGGTGCCAACCAGTGAAGTTAGGTGAGCATTTCAACGAACTTATCACTTTCGTATATTATATAGCACGTCTATGCGAAATAAGGTGTATTACTGTATTATAGACTGCGGGCGGCCACCCTAGCTGTGTCTCACTCCGGGCATCAGCAGTGGACGCGCTGTGGACGCAGACTTCTGTGATTATAAAATATTGTTTACCCTCTGAATCATGTGTTTCACCCTCCACTAAAAGACCAGCTGATTGCCTGCACCGTAATGCCCCCCGCGTGAGCTACCTCCTCTAAAAAGTTATAGGTCACAGACGGCGATGATAGCGGTACACAACGAAACGTGGAACTGTAAGAGGCGACCATCACTATCTACAGATACTTCCAGAGACCTTTTCTAAATTTATTAGTCATTACTAAATAGAATAATCGGCATTTTCAGCTATGGTCAAAGCCAAGAACATTTAGGATAGGGTAGTGAGTATCTCACTTTAAATGTCTTACGAAATTTGGATGTTGCTCAATGGCCAAAACTGTTCCTTCAAAAAGACCGTCAGCAAATTCCTTCTCTTTCCTTGTCCTCAATCCTTTCCCGCTTCTAATGACCCAGACACTAACAAGGTATAAAGACATAAGAAAAAAACGTAATAACATTAAATATGCGAAAAGGCTTCATGTTGCTGTTTAAGTTGAAACAGTTTCACTGCCTAGTTGTATCATATTATTTATAATGAATTGTTAAAATTCCTTGTGTTTCGCTAGGTAGTTGTTGTTGTAGTCGAATTTCATGGGCAGTAATCTTTTTCATCAATTTATTCGTACCTAGTTTATCATTGCTATTGATGTCGTGAGGATGTTGATCTTTTCTTATTGCGATTAGTGCATGAAATGGGAGTATTTCCGAATAAGGTCAGTCGCACTACAAGCAAGCGACACCCACCAGTGTGATTCAATGCGCTGAGGTGCAGCACAGTTTATCGGAAAGGTACAATTGGGCGGGGCACGATCCCAGGGCCTCCTCGTACCTGCCACCCTGACTACGGTTGTGTGGCGGTATTTCGCATCCATCGAAGTGAATGCCGGGACGGTCCGCAATCTCCGCCTCATAAGCTACACATTACATAAACAAAAAATACACTTATCACACACAGAACGTATTTAAACGTTTCGGAGACGAATGACAACACTTGACTCCCCCATTAGCACGTAGTACGAGCTGACAGTACGTATAAAATGCTTGGCGTCAGCAAGGGCATGCACCCGTAAAACCATAGCTCCAAATTTGACCATTCCAGATCAGCGATAAGTAAAACTCATGGAAGGAAGCCGACCCAAAAAATATTGCTAAAAACGAAATTACACGTAGCCAACTCCTGAATTTCAGATCTTACCTAGATAGTCTATATATTAAGTCGGCGGCTGGAAGCAACAATAAATTGTGTAGTTGATTCACTGTGTGATGCAACTTCGCAAGACGTATCGCCGTACACCGTGTGTCGTTCCTAAGCCGCTTGCCGGATGTTTGAGTTGTGCACTGTTATCACTGGCCTGCTGACGGTACTGCAGCTGTTGTGACGACAAAGCACCGCAGCGTCCCCCGTGTCCAGTACAACACGGCTGGCCGACAAATTGGCCGGTCGCCGTGTCACAGCCGTGTACAGTATTGTCCGTCAGCGGCGCCACAATGCAGCTACCAACAGTCCCGCAGGATGTGCGCTTCGCCGGACAGTGGCCATCCAGCTGAAACCACGACCCCGCTTACAATTTACTGATCTTCCATTCCAGCGTCTTGCACACACACTGTGCATATCTCTACGTTATACCACTTACCCTCAAGTCTGGATTGTTTATTTATTTATTAAAAAAAAGAAGAAGTAGAAGAAGAAGAAAGAAAGAAAGAAAGAAACACTCCAGTTACATGCTATGCTTTGGCGGAAACTATCTCATGTGCATGTCAGAGGGTGCTATGCACGAAAACTATGTGTGTTCCAATCCCGTATAGCTCTAGAGAAGAAACAATTCATATGAGCACCAGTACGGCTCCTAGTTTCACTAATCTTATCTCTCCTGCCAATGCAACCCAAACAGGTTGTTGGGCAAAGTACTTCATCACACTTGTAAGTGAAAATTGTTGTTCGCATGTTTGCAAATAAATTCAAACGAAACGTTGGTCATGTTTCTGCCAGACAATCCAAGCGCAATCCACTTATCAATTCTGTGACACTTTCTCGTAGGGTGAGGCAAGCAGTCACGAATAAGGATTGCAATCTCACAGTGTTATCAATCCCGCAAGATTTTTGCGGGATTTGCGTCGATACCGCGGGATCTCATAACTTTTTGTCACTGCACCAGCACTAGACTTGGTCTATTTTTACAAGAGTTGATTTTGTGTGATTCATTATTATGTCTTCTGATTTCTTGATTGATCTTATAGTTGATTCATTGTTTTTAAGAGAACTGCTCACCAAGACGTATACTGTCAACTATTTCAGTTTTAATTTAAGTGGCGTAACGACTTTAGAGTTGAAATTAATTTTTTTATGTAAGAAAGGAGACTTTTTAGACGTATAATTGAAATGAAATCCTCACGGGTATATCGCTGCATTGCGTTGAAAAAAACACGAAATTTCACACGTGAGGAAGACGGCGGAGGCAGCCGTCGAAGTATGTTGATTTTACAACACAATTCGGCGATACAGCCGTGAAGACTTCATTATAACTTTTTTTGCCTTTAGTCGAAATAATAAAAATGAGTTGAAAGGACACATGCTATTCACTCCAAAAAAAAAAAAATGTACAGTGGCATTTCGCCAAAATCATCCCAAGAAGGATCAATGGAAAGCCAGAGCGGCACATGTAAGCAGGAAGTTTTCGTCAAAGAACATGTGTTTCAAACGAATTGAGGGGGCGGTCAAAACAACAATAAGTCATAGGATATACAACTGCCCTTTAATAGCTGCTAAATAAATAGGTACGCAATCGTTAAAATTGCAATAACATTAGTTTTATATCAGCGAATAATCAAATTTTCAATCGAAAATACAGGAAGTTGTCACAATTACTTTATCTGCAAATAGAGAAGATGGGAATAATGAAACAGTGAATAATATGTTTTAACTGTGTAATTCAGATACCGTGTGCGACACAGAGAAAATATTTATTATACAATTAGAAAATCATCCTAAATACGCCACATAACTCAAATTATAGAAATGTGTACTCAAAACAAACGTAAGTTTTAATGAATACATAAATGTGGACCTATTTACTTAGGATGGCAGAAACAAACGTTTGTTCACACGAGTCAAATGCCAATTGCAAGGGTAAAGGCAAACAGTGGAATACATCCGATAGAGACCGAGTGGGCCAGCGAGACGCGCGGACTCACAGACGTTTTCTACACATTTTTCGGATTGCGGATCCGCGTAATTTTGTGCGGGACCCACCAGACTGTCTAATGATGCGGGATCCCGCTTTCCTGGATTGCAATCCCTAGTCACGAATCGAGCAACTGTTCTCTGTATTTAAATATACAGTACTGTCAATCAATCTCATGTGATACGGACACCAAACGGCACAACAACAGTCCAAATGTAAACGGACGACAGCTATGTATCTCCTTTGTTTGTGAAATACAATTCTTCAAAATTTGAACTATGAATCACAGTCTAGAAATAGAATCACTTACGAACGAAATTATGTTCAAATCCAATTTCATGTTGGTTTGTCCTGTTACGCTCAAATACCTCAGGGCCTCAACTATGTCAGAAACTTAACTATTTACTTTGTATTCTTGAAAAAAGGATTCTTCATGTTAGTTATGCACATTGCCTTGCAATTTTGCAATTCAGTGTAAACTATCATTGATGTCACCATGCCGAGATAGCGAAAACAGTTTCATTGAACAAATATAAATAAACAAATATCAACTAATAATTAATATACTGATTTACACGAAATGCTTACTTTTCTTTCATTGTCCCGGCAATCATTTCTTCGCAGTTGCAGATGTTAAATAAACCTCATAACCTCGATTTTGTAGTAATATCTCTGGGCTTTGTTATTGCGAAAAGAATGGCCGGACGCGGCTCGTCATAGCGTAACAGACATCGTGCCCACACTGTCCTTTAATTAATACTGACGATGATTGATGTCCCACTGGTTAATTTCTCTAAGCTTAGAGTACTGGCAACAGATGCAGATAATATCTGTGACACTGATAATGTATAACAGGGGTGGGCAACCCAAATGATCTTGCGGGCCACCTTGGAAATGCGTCATAACTCCGCGGGCCGCATATAAAATTATATATTGTATATTAAATGTTCCGAGATGCGCGCGCATTATGAGTTTGCAGAATATAACATAATTATTCTGCGAATTGATAACTGTAAACTCATAAATAAAACAGGCAATATCTGTCATATATTCGCAAAAATATTATTCTAAAATCAAAGTAATTTTTTTCTCATAATTTCGACAGTTAACAATGTATTTTTTAAATAATTTGGTTTTCACTACATTGGCAATTATAAACTAAATATAATTTTAAAAAGTATGATGAATCACGCGCGGCGGAAAAATCTTCAAGGCGGCCGCGAGTTGGCCAACCATGCTCTCAACCGAGTACGATGCTGCTCACATTTATATGTGCTTCCGAATGTGCAAATTATTTTTCGTGCGAAAACTCTCAGCTGTGGATATTTTTCTTCGGAAAGGTATGTTCTGTATTTGAAATTTCTGAACCTCTCGCGGGCCGGATTGAAGCTGGTGGAGGGCCCGATCCGGCCCGGGGGCCGGGTTTTGCCCATATATGATGTAGAAGCTTAAAATCAATCGCGTAAAAGGCTATTCAAAGCGTGCAGTGTACTAGCTTCTTAATGGGGTACTTCGTACTAAAAAAGAAAAACTATGAAAGTTTAATTGAAAAAGTTAAAGTTATACGGAGACCGAAAATCATCTTTTTTTTGCTCTATAACGGTTATACACATATTTTTGTTGTTGATAAAATAAGAATGTAGAAAAGTAACGTGACGAAAAATGGCTATCCAGCGGGTAACGTTACATCTCAGCACGCAGCAGTTTTTCTCAGTGTTTTAAGCTTCTGTCGCCAATCTGTGCACCGTAAATTTACGGTTTTAAGTCGGTCTGTTTCTTAGTTCTGGTTATCAATCCATAAAACAAATAAAATTTTCAGTGAAACCTGGATTTACCAAAGGAAACAGCTCTAAAATGCCCAATATTAATGTGACGATGCTGGGAAAGATTTTCGCGTAAAACAGTGATTTTTGCACAGCAGAAATAAGGAATGTCAAAATTCACATCGGAGTATACGTACTCAAAAACTGAAACCGTGAACACACGTTGTCGTATATTTAAAAAACGTTATATAATAATGAAGTTTTTATCAGAGTTGTATTTGAATGTCTAGCTTTAGATTTAGAGGATGCATTTCAGAAACTTATATAACCTAGAAAGAATTGTTGTTATAAGCTAAATATTGTTTTATAAGACCAATATTAGCAGAGGCAGTAGTTATGTTTAAAATATAGCTTAATTTCTGTGCACATAAATAGCTTAAGAAATAACAGCAGGCATTCTTCACGACAATATACTAATATACAGATGAGATGATATATTAATTGTGATGACAAAGTACAACTAAACATATCAAAATGTAACTGAATTTTTATTAGCCATAGTTTATTTGAAAATAGTAAATGAATCACAGACATTTTTAGTGAGGAACAGCGATCTGTTAATAGTAGCCACGTTACGAAAATTACGGACATATTTTGAAAACAATTACTAATTCGTCAAATGTGTTACGTACTTGTATTTATTCAAATCATGTATTAGATCGTACAGATGTTTTATAACTAATTTCAACAGGTTTTAACGACGTTGCCTTTATGGAAGCACATGATACTCAATTTCGAAACCGAGCGGGGCGGTGTAACGGTTAGCGTTCTCACCTCGCATTCGGGAGGACGGCGGTTCGAATCCCCGTCCGGGCATCCAGATTTGGGTTTTCCATGGTTTCCCCAAATCACTCCAGGCAAATGCCGGGATGCTTCCTTCAAAAGGCCATGGCCGAATTCCTTCCCATTCCTTGCCCCCATCCTTTCCCGTCTCTAAAGACCTCGATGTTAAAAAGAGACGTAAAGCAGTTACAAAAAAAAAAAAAAAAAAAAAAAAAAAAAATCAATTTCGAAAGTGATAACTCTAGCGATAAAAATTTAATAGAGGACAAAATATTGAGGTACTTAGGTATTAAACATAATAAAATATTAAGTAAGCAAAGTAGTCATCACAAAAATGGCGTCGGGCAAGTTTTAGCAGTATTTTGCGCATATTTTCCTTGTGTGGAACGTAAACAAACATTTTGCTTGCGTTTTAGATGATGTGTTTACACTATTCGCCACTTCTGAACTGTATCGCTCATTTTATCAACAAAATAAGCAAATCGCCGCTTTGCTTACAGCCGCTCGACCAGACATGTGAGGCAATAATAAAAGACAGCTGGGGTCGTTTTAGCGCCAAATTCAAATTAATGTAAAGAAAATTTTGTACCATTCTGTTTGTTTTTTTCGAGAAATAAAATATTTTTGACTATAGTAGACGAACAGCTACGATACTGGCTACTTTTTCGACATTAGTCTTGTACCACAAACAAAAGGTGCATGTTTTCTTAGTTCATTAACTCTGATGAGTATACATCTCCTATCCTTAGACTGATATCTTCCAACTGAAATTTTTTTTTTAATTTATTAATTCCATACACAATAACCCGAGCGGTACCTATTACGACATAAGGATCGTATCTTAGGATTCTACGCGGAGGAATAAGAACAGGACGAATTTCGTTCTATTTTTTGTTTTATATGTAAACCTGCCCGTCAAAAGAAAACTGATGATGTTGATGATATGTATACATATTATCTGTTCGGCAAATTTAGCTTTACAGGACAATGCTGAATTTTACAAAACAAAACATAGCCTATATACTATTATGATTGAGGTCAGTCCACGAGGGCCAATCTGTAACTGCAGAACAATGATAAAATAAGTAGTTAATGACAGTAATAATAACATTGCTCTCGGAATTAAAAAGTAATAAAACAATGATGAAAACAGTTAGAACGAGATTGGTTTAAAATAATTAAATTTTTGTTTATGGAATACATTTAGTTTTGAGTGCTGAAGAAGAATTTGTCTTCGCAACACATGACGGAGATGCAGTTAACAGGCGAAACAGCAAACAGAAGACGGATGGCTATACGTGACACGTGGTATTTTTAATTTATTTACTGGTTCACTCCTTCCTCGGAGTCACTGTCTGATAGGTAAATGCGTTGAAGAAGGTTTTTTGTTTGGTCTAGTTTAACCTATTTTCTTCACTAGCTCATAAAATTTTGCACTAGACACTATATTAATTACTTTAATAAAATTTCTGGTTCGCTGTTTTGTGGTATCATTAGTGTAAGCGACGTCTCATTCTCTTTTGAGTACGTACCATGGTGCGTTCACTGCTACTCGGAGTACTTTGTTTTGAAATATTTGTATTCTATGCAACTTGCTATGACTAGCGCATACCCATATTAGACATGCGTATGTTATTAGCGGTCGCAAATTAATAGGCGGCACTCTTGATTTAGTGATGATTTTTTATTTAAAACTGGTAAAATTCGTGTAATCTAGCACAAGTTTGTATCAACGTTGACTCCAAGGTACGACGGCGAATTAGAAAGTCTTTGCCACCCCCTCCCTTTTTTCAAAATCAACATATCCATTCGCTGGGGTGGATATTACTTGGAACGGCCCGACTTATATGCCGGTAGTTCTGCGGCATGGCACTACTGCCAGTTGTTAAATTTGGCGGTAGTGCTTCACGAGTCCACGTCGTACGCGCAACGAAGTGTGATTCGTTTTATGTGGAGCTTGGGACGGACGCCCGTCAAAATCCACAGGGAAATGCAGCCCACGTATGGGGAAAAGTGTATCGCCTTGCGAAGTGAGGTTGTGGTGTTGTGGGGTCGTAAAAAGCCTCGGAGACTTGGATGAAAATGAGCGTTTGGGAAAGACGCTTTCGTCGCTGACTGACGTGAACCTCTTCTGCTGGATTTCATGCCACTAAGTGCAGGAAGGAGCAGGGATTCTCGATGTGGACAGTACAGTTACCTCCACGACAATTTGAGACCACATGCGGCTATCACAAACTCCGATAATTTCACTGGGAAAGCAGCCCCACGCACCATACATTGCCCTGGTGATTTTCACGTTTTCAGTCCGGTGAAGAAGTTCCTGACAGGAGAGCGATTCACGTCCAACGATGAAGCCAAGACAGCAGTCCGACAATGGTTCAGATTTATTTGCCTAGTTAGTATCTTTGGTGTTTATTTAACGGTTTGGGGATTGTGCCAAATTTTGGTAACACCGGGAGGTGGTTTGAATATAATTCAGAGATTGCTTCCATATATGCTGGTAATGGTATAATTTTTCTAGGACAATGTCAAGTTGTCAGAAGCAAAATTTCCATAATTAGATAAATAGGTCGGCTCGGGTGGTGCGACTGTATGCAGAATAATTATTAAGATAGACTGATATTAATCAAATTGAGTTTTTGCTGTGTAAACCTCCGATTGGGTTGTTTATAGGCAGCAACGATTGGTATTTACGAGTTAGTTTAGCCAAAAGTCGGATTCCAGATGTTTTGAGGTTATTGGCAGGCATAAAACTCAAATAATGAATGATTTAGTTTTCTGCCAACACAGCTACACCACCAAAGGCCATAGGGGCATCACGATGTTCTGTAAATTTTATATCCAGTGATTTTAAAAGTGTCAGCTCGTAAATTCTGCAAGTGTTGATTTAATAGTCCGTACACTCTTTACTTTCCAGTTTAGGAGTGTTAAGTTAGAGATATTGACAATATTATTTGCCATTTTGGAGGGAGCTAGCTACTGACAGAGATTAGTTCATGGATAACCTTGTTTACTGTTGTGTTCGCTGTGTCGTATGTATGTGTCGTAAGGTGATGTGTTATGCTTTCTTGTAGTATGTTACTGTAAGAAAGGCGAGAATTATTTTGCGGAGCATTCTGTAAACTGATTTTGTCTTTGTTTTGCGTCCTTTGGTCTGCTGTGTAATTAGGATGTAACAGAGGGGGCAGAATGGATGGCAAAGATGTTAATGCCGATGAGGCCAAATTTGAGTTGTGTGCGTCGCAGTCAGCTGTATATCTTAGTTGCTAAGCCTGTTTTGGTGTATAGGTGTCTTGGGACTTCTAAGTTTTACTTTATCGTGATATTTACGTCGTATAAAGTTGGCCTCCTGTTCCCAACCGCAAATGACAAATTTAGTTTTTGCTGTACGCAGGTGATTGCATGGGGAGTAACGGCATTTCCCATCACAACGAACACATCGCGGATCAAGTTTATAGTAGTTTTTTGTGTGTCTACAGAATAAACAATTTGTGCACTGAGGGATGTCTTTTGACTTTCTGCGTGGTACTACTTTAATAAAGCAGTGGAACAGTCTGTCCAAATCGAAGTCATTAGCACAGTGGTGATTTTCTTCCAACTCAACCGCGCAGAGTGGCATTGGGTTCTTATATTTATTTAGAAGTATTTTTAGTCACTGGGGAATTAAGTCTGGTTAATTCAACCTTTATTTCGTCATTTTCTAGGGAATACGGTAAATTACGCATGATTACCGATAGTTGTTTTGAATCTAGGGCACGAAAAGTATGGTACTTATGTTTAACCGTATCAAATTGTTTTATTAAAGTTCTTAAATATTGAGTGGATGTAGTATTTATTTTAATCGTCTTTCCGTTAAGTTCGGTTGAAAACTCATCACTTTACAAATTTTTAGATCCCTAGTGAGTCTCCGATGATTGTTTAAGTCGTGTAGAAAAACTAGTGGTCTTTTATCTACTCTCTATCACTTCTTCGCATTTTAAAAACTTAAAATCTGGTTTTAGTTGGTATATTAATCACATATCTCATCTCTTGTGATCCAATATCTAGAGATAAGGCCCTAGGGGTTGTTGTAAGCCATTACAGCTATTTTTGCTCTGGTTGTTTTGACCTGTTTTTTGTGATCATTAACAATATCCATAAAACTACTTGTAATATTTGAGCTCTGGGGGGGGGGGGGGAGGGGACTGAGGTATATTGGTACTTGCGTTAAACTGTACATACATTTTGTTCAACAATGGGTCCGACATAGTGGGATGTTGTGTTGTTCCCATCAGCTGTGGTGGTTGAAGTTGATGCTGCTGTTGATACCGAAGCATCTGCTGTTGCTGCTGCTGGTGGTCGTAATGTTGTTGCTGTTGAAGATGATGCAGACAGGCTGTGACCTGCTGGTGGTGGGTTGTTTGATCTGGCTGCATCTATGGGGCTGCAAATATAGATGACTAGGCTGCGTTACCTTCAGAAATCATATCTTCAGCAATATCAGTTGCATATACGGTACATATGTTACAATTATCGTTGATCTTAGCGGTGCAAATAGTCGAAGCCAAGTTCATGTTTGTTGACATCACGAGTAACCGGTCGCTTGCAAGGAGAGTGTTCGGTTGTAGTTTTCCACAGATGGGCCACTAGTTTTTGGAGTCACATCGGTAGAAGGTTTTACAACGCAACTGTATACACTTGTTAATACAACGTAACTCACGAAGACGTATCAGTACAATTTTCCATTAGTAAAACGAGCACTGGAGTGGATGAAGCACACGACTGAATTTGGTTCGAATATGAGCAATCTCCAGGAAGATGGACTGTGGAGATGTGACCTTGTAACCTGGCACTCAACTACAAAGAAAATTCAGTGAATGAAGGATAGCTGGATTCAGGTGCATATAATGGCTAAGCAATAGCTCAACTCAGCGTGTGTTCACCTGGCCGTAATCTCCTTCTCTTTGTCTAGGCTGGCTGCTCTCTGCTGGCATTTAAGCTGTTTATATTGGAATGCTGCCCTAGAGAGTTTAATATGATACTAAACCTGTCACTGCCCCCAGATTTTACCGTAATCTCCAACTACTTGATCATTCTGGAAGTAAAGATTCTGACCAATGAAGAGTCGGTTAGATGCCGCCTTTATTGCGATGGAAAAGAACTAATCTTTCGTTATTACAATTCATAATTTCCACAACTCTGTGGATATGCGCCTGGGTAGCGACATTTTCGGTTCCTTCCTGTTATACGTTCTAACGAATGAGCTATATATCGGCGTGGCATTCTCTCTTACTGTACACTTTTTTTTCCTTCCGTGATTACCTCCGTGGATGTGAGGGAATGGTTTAGCTTTTTTTACTTCTTAATGTAATAGCGTCGTGGTTTGTCACAGATAAACTCATTCTGAAATATTGCAGTGGCATCTAGTGAGAAGGGTGTCATAAAACCGTAATATCCTGTCCTGAGGCAAGTTGGCCCACAACTGATGTAACTGAGGCTTAATATACTGAACATTGGCACGAAGTGGGCGTTCGAGCTGGTCCCACTTTGTGACAAATATGGCGATATTGCTGGTCACGGAAGTACCTCAACATCACGCAGTCGTTTCGTACAGACTCGTGCTGTGTAGGAACGAGCACTGTGTTGTTGAAAAATATACCACCACGATAGAGGTAACACATGAGGGCACAGGATGTCTGTGACGTATCGTTGTGCCGTCAGAGCACTACCAGTCATTACCTGAAGTTATACCAGATGGCTCCCCACACCGTGACGCCAGCAGTAACACTGCTGTGCCTCTCCAAAACACCGGAAGAATTGTATCTCTTTCGAGGTAGCCGACATACTCGCAACAATGAATCGCTGAACATAATGCAATGCGTCGCATAGTGTTCAGCGATTAATCATTGTTCTGCACTATTCGGATAACCATCGTCGGCGAGTATCACGGCTACTTGTGGAAAGGTCCCATTATTCTAATATTTTGGAGAGGCACAGCAGTGTTAATTCTGGATTCACAGTTGATAGTGATTGACGGAACTATGGCGGCACAACGGCAAGTAATGGGCAACCTGCGTCTTCATATGTTATCACCCATGTGACAATATGGTAGTGCTCTTTATAAACAGGACAATGATCCTCCACACACGGCTCGTGTGTCTTTGAACTTACTGTCTGATGTTGAGGTACTCCCGCCACCAGTAAGATCCCCAGATCTGACCCCGAGAGAACATGTGTGGGACCAGCTCGGTCATCGACTCCGGCCAGTGCCAGTATCCAGAAAATCAAGGACCAGTTACAACAGTTGTGGGCAAGCTTACCTCAGGATAGGAAACAAAGCCTTTCTGACACTCTTCTCAACCGAATCATTGCACGAATCCAGGACAGATGTGGTGTAACATCACACTGACAAGTGGACTCATATTGCCAAGGTTTTTTTTTTAATTGTTGTAAGTGTTTGGAGTTTTTGTTAAACATTGACAAACTTTTGCGGTGAAGGTTATGATGCACGTTATTTGTAAAATTTATAAATGAATGTTTACCTAACATAAAAGACAATAACGGAATGCGTAAGTTTTGTTTTCTATTTTCTAGTTTACAATGGAACTCATGAAATTTTTTTGTAACAACCCTGATTAAATTTTATTTTAGCGTGCGTTACATGTACTTTGGCAACAAAGATTATGAAAACTAATTTCGATAAATATTTAGCATATTTGAAATCATGAAATGTGAGGACGCAACTAACGGCATTATATTCCTTCTGGTGTCATTGAACAATTATTTACGATGCAGTAATGGGTTTAGTTTAACATGCGCTAAATAATTAATGGATAGTCGTACTGTCGGTGAGAGTGTGACCAGTGCGCGTGAAGGTATGCGAGTAACGCCATCTCGTTCATAGAGTGGCTGCACTCTGACACCACGCCGCCAGGTATACAGTGTTGTTGTACTGGCGGCCGCAGAGTGGCACTCGGGGCAAACAACGCGCAATGAATGGGCAGCAGAGGGATGGACTCGCGTTACACACGGCTTGCAGCTCCTGTCATTACTGCGACCGCAAAGCTGCGACGACCCTAACAGCCGTCCGCGAGTACAGCGCTCTCTGTCCCTGCGCAAGATTAATTGGCTTGTTAAATCACCTGCCGGATGAATGACTACAGTAAATGAAGGTACGAAACTGCCCCCATTACCAACAGCTGCATCACGACGTACCTAATTATTACAAAACTCGTTTTCATAACTCGATATAAGTATATTAATATATTAAATACAAAATCATCATAAAAAATCTGATATCAGAGAACATTTAAAAATAAAGTAAAATAATGTGAGACAGATCGTTCCTAAATTTAAAAATAATCGCAATTTAATCAAAAGGTATTCAGCAAAGCATTATCACCTAAGGTAACTAATTTCATACTTAATGGCTGGTCTAATGATTTTTCAATTTACCAGTCAGTGAATCATTGCTGCAAATCTAGATATCATTTCAGAGCTTTATGGTGGTTTACCTCCACAACTGAAACGCTGCTTTTCTTTCCTGTGTTTCAAATATAGGGACACTCAACAGCCCAAAGTGTCTCACCATTTTTCATGTTTATATTGTTAAATTTTATGTTTTTTTAATTTTTAATCTTATTTGATTACTTGTTGCACACTGCAATCTGAAAAACGAGTCTTCGCTGAACGACTGTAATAAACAAGTAAAAAAAAAAAAAAAAAAAATAAATAGGAATTTTTCCCTTGATTTTGGGAAATAATTTAAATCAGCAGTTTCCAAACTATGGGTCGCGATCCACTGGTGGGTCGTGGCGAGTGTTTTGTTGGGTCGCGGAACAATTGAGGTTTTGTGTGATTGAAGGCTTTCACGGCCTTGAGGTTTTTGCCACGAAAATATATCTTTTATTTCATCTATTTAAAAAATATTTACAAGTCCAATAATTATGAAATCTATTAGCTTAAATTAAAACTTTGTGAAAAATGTTTTTCAGCCGCTACTATGCAATAACCTCGTTGGGCGGCATCCACAAATTACGTGAGGTGTTTTCCCGGATTTCTGGACCCCCCCCCTCCCCCCTGGTGAGATTTCGAGAGATCTCACGTGAGATTTCCGTAGACCCCCCCCCCCTCCCCCTTGGTGAGATCTGGTGAGATTTCGCCCGACCCCCCCTCCCCTATTTCACCTCACGTAATTTATGGATGCCCCCTTGTGAGATATAGCAGGGGCAGCAATCGCGTAATAGTTATGGCAATCCCTGAACACCCACTCTCTGCCCCGCTCTAGAACGGAGTTGCGCGCGCAGACAACCTGCAATTTTACTTCCCTCACTATCGTTTTATTGTTTATTTTTAATGGAAACCAAATTCTTTGTGTCGAAAGTCCTTCTCTCCTTATGAGAGTGAATTATTGTTTGCGTATTGTTTTGATTGGGAGTAGATTTAATGTGATTATGTTAAGTTGATTGAGGGCTGGATCATGTCGAAAAAGAGAGTATCCAAATGGTGATGAAACTTCAACCTCCACGGCTAGTAATAGTTATTTTGAAAATGTTACTGAATCACAACTAAGTATTTGTAATTACAATGCAGGCAGAGCAAAAAAGCAAAAGACGTATCTATGAAAGTAAAACCCGTATTATTTGAAATACGGGTTTGCGTTTTTGGGTTCTGAAAAGGATTTGTTGTGAAAATTTGTCCAACGAAAGCATGAACTGATGGTGCCCGTGCTATGTCCGGCATTTATTTAGATTTAGTTGCCAAAGTTGAGTCAGTGGCCCCTTTGGTGCAACGGAGCTATTGCTGCCTTCATCGAGAGGCTCTGGCAGCAATAGGTTTGGATGAGTGCCTAAAGAAAACTCCGGACGGTGCTCTGAAAATTGTTAACTTTATCAAAGTACGCCCTAAAAATTCCAGATTGGTTGGAGTGTTGTGTGACGAAATGGGAAGTGAACACAAACAACTTCTCCTTCACTGTGAAGTTCGATGACTGTCGAGAGGTAAAGCAGTGTCAAGATTATCTGAACTTCGTGACGAATTAAGAATGATTTTATTGGAGCACAAAAGTAACCATAAATTCATAAGATACTTTATTGAATGTGTTTGTGATGAGAACTGGCTAAAAAATTTTGCTTATTTGGCTGATATTTTAATGCACTGAAAATGCAAGGAAAGGATATCCACAGGTTTTACGTCCAGAACAAAGTCGATGCAATGATTAAAAAAAAAAAATCGAACGACGGGCCTGCAAGGTAGAATGAAATAAGTTTGATGAATCTCCTGTCTTGCATGACTTCCTTGAATCAAACGAAATAAAAGTAACAAGGAAACTGCTATTGTTATCAGAGAGCACCTTGAAGCCTTGGCGTCTGCCGTCAGGTAACTTTTTTTTTCAGTTAATTATAAGTAGGTTGTAGGCCTCATTTATTTTCAAATAGTATTTTTTTTTTATTTCAAGTACTCGTAAGAATTTCAAATTTTATTATGTGTTAAAAAGTGAAAAGTGTTCTATTCGTTTACTAATAATTGTTTTAGGAGCTACTTTACAAAAATTGACGATGGTTACTGTTGGATAAGAGATCCTTTTGAAGTTAAACATTTGAAAGACCCAAAACTCTCAACAGCTACAGAAAATTTCCCAATAAAGCTGTCTTGCGATTCTTCTTTAAAGACAATTTTCAAGGAAAATCCTTAATTTCCTTTTGGTTGAATGCATAAGAAATCTCCAAATTATCCGTTAAGTTCTTCATGCCGCTCAACACGACATACTTGTGTCAACGAGCTTTTTCTACTTTATCGTTTCTGAAAAACAAAAACAGAAATTAACCTTGTGAAGAACGTGACGTAACGTTACAATTAACCAGTTTTAACCCTGATTTCGATGCCCTCATCAGTAAAAACCAGTGCCAGAAATCTCACTGATTGCAAAGTTGTGTTTCTATAATAATTAAACGTATTTTTCATTATATTTGTAATAAAACTGGAGGTGGCTGCACAAAGCATCACCTTTTCGAGTTGACGGCTGAAATTCCAGGATTAGTTAAAACTTGATTTGCAAATTATAATGCCACTGATGTGTCAAGTCATATCTTGGTGTAAACCACCTACAAATCCCATTTTAGTGATTGTCTGGTATGTTTACCATTGTATTTTCCTGCTCCAAGTCTTCCATATTTTCATACATTTGGGTGCAGTAAAACACAATGATAAACCTACCAATCAATCACTAAAATCAGGTCTGCAGGTGGTTTCCACCAAAACGGGACTTGGTGGACCAGTTGCATTTTAATATGCTGATCTAGTTACTTCTAATCGTGGAATTTCAGCAGTCAACTTGATGAGGTGATGGTCTGTGCAGCCGCCTCCCGGTCTATAATACGTTTGTTGTTTTATGTATTATCAATTCTTCTTTTTGTTGATAGTATATCCTTCGTACGAAAATTTTTGCTTTTATTAGCATAGGATAGTCGATAGCCTATCGTGATCATTCTGAAATTATATAGACTCTCATATTATGTGGGTCGTTATTTTTTTTTACTTAAAAGTGGGTCGTGTACCTATAAAGTCTTGGAACCGCTGATTTAAATTATTATATTACTTGATACGAAATTTCTGAGATTGATGTTTCAGTGTGTCTAACTGCGATAACTGTGTTTGGATTCGCCACCTCACTTCTGTGATACGCAGTGGTTTGTTGTCTTCTTCACAACTGAAGCGGGCTTTTAATTTTCGATCCACTGTTAAGGGTTTGAATTATTCAGAGAATTGCTGGAGAAATTTAGTGGAGCGACCAGATAACGTATAACCTTGCGAGTGCCCGGAATGTAATTAACTGACTTAAATTTAGGACTCTACTGGGATTTTTCTTGCTTAATCGAAGGAAATAGTACGCATGGCAATTTTAAACTGTGGAGATATTATTTCTTCTCAAGTTATATTTTATGCTACGCGTGCAAATAATTCATCAACTTAGAATGTACATTTCTGTTTTAAGTATTCTGTAGTCATGAACTTACAACCCATTATCTCACTCAAAATATACTTATAATTTGATACAAGAATATCAGGATATTCTCCACCGAATTAATTCAGCTATGACAGATTCTCACAACAGTAGTTTTAACAAAGCTTCATTTTCTGGTATGTTATAGTTGTGAATCGTTGATAAGAATTTCAATTGTCGATTTAGAATAATAAAACTAAATGTTTAAACAGCAATGGCAGAGGTAAGTTTGGCAAGACAGTTCTCTGCAGCATAGGTTACACTTTCTTACGTTTGTTCCTTGGTTAAAGTACCATATGAATCAACTATGAATTTCTGGTGCGTAAGCCACAGTGCTAAAGCGAAAAAAATGAGCTTCAATTTTGGTTTGGCACGAAGCAGATTCAACGTATACCAATAGATTCAACCTGTGAAAAATAAAAATTTTTACTTTTGCATGTTGCCCTCAGTTGGCGAAGTCAGTGAAGACTATTACACATAATATGAATCGCAGGTCAATTCCACCGTATTGAAGAGGGAAATATGTTGTCTACCTGAAATGAAGTCTTGTCACTGGCGTGGTGGCTATAATAACTATAGCCCATGAATTATTCTCCTTAATCAGCTCGGAAGATGCCAAAATACTACCCACTTTCTACCCAAAAACTGCGAGAACACAATAACACACTCATAAACAAATAACCATACTAACAACTGTCCTTTAATTTGTCCCTACCGGCGAGAGAAACATTGAAATCAAGTTTTTTTCAATAAAAAAATTCTTTTTTTTTTTTGCTACTGTTAGAAACACTTCTTCCTTGAGAGAGGGTGGGGTTTTACAAGATACTTCAAACCAAATAAAGAAATAAGAATCAAATAGTCCTTTGCCTAACGAAATCATGGTTGGTTACATAAATTTCTCTCCAGTTGCATAAAAATTTTTGCTCGAAATGCAGTCGCCAGAATTTTTTTTTTCTGCCAGGGCACAAGTGGACACAAATAAAGAATTTTTCTGTAGATAAACTCAGCATTCTGTTGCTTATATTTTATAAAAATACATTGAAGTGACAAAAGCCAAGGCTATCCTCCTAATATCGTGTGGCACCCTTTTTCCACGGAGAAGTGCAGCAACTCGGCGTGGGAATAACTAAACAAATCGTCGGAAATCCCCTGAAGAAATATTGTCATGCTTCTGCTACCGGTACACCTGTCCATAACTGCAAAACTGTTGCCAGGGTAGAACGTTGTGCGTGAACTGACCTTTTGATCATGTGCCACATATATCTGATTGGAATTATGTCAGGCGATCTAAATGTCCAAATCAAACGCTGGAATTGTACAGAATGAATCTCAAACAAATCGTGAACGATTTTGGTCTGGTTACAAGATGCATTGTCATCCTGGAAAATTCCGGCGTTGTTTGGGATCATGAAGGTCTTAAATGGCTTTAAATGGTCTCCAGGTAGCTGAACATAATCATTTCCAATCAATGGTTTGTTTAGCTTAACCAGAGGTTCTAGTCCATGCCATGTAAGCACACCCAGTGCCAGGATAAGCCGTCACCAGAGTGCACAGAGCCTTCGCGAATACGTGGGCCCATGGCCTCGTTGAATCTGTACCACACTCGAGCCCAACCATCAGCTGCATCTATACTACTCTCATGTTAGTAGGGCTTTGAATATGAAAGGTGTGGGCGTCGTCACCATGTTAATCACGTCTTCATTATGATCGTCATCAATTTCTAAGTGCAGTTTCCCTTGTGTGGTATATAAACGGTTGCCACTTATTTCCTGTACTTTTTCCGGTCAAAATCTCTCTTCTCCATCTCTGTCAACGTTTCCTTAAGTTCCCTATACACATCAAACGTGATGTGTGAGCTATAACGCACTGGCCTCACATTCCGGAGGACACGGGTTCGAACTTACCTCCGGCATTCCAGGTTTTGGATTTCTAACGTCACTCCAAATCACTCGGAGATGGTGCCTTCAGAAAGGCCATGGCCGTATTCTTTCAAGTTTCTTGTCCCGAGTCCTTTCCGGCTTCTAATTACTTCACTGACGACGAGACGTAAAGCCATAAGCAAAAATAACCCTAAACAAGAATTTATTAGATATCATCCCTTCAAGTCAAATGGCCAGAACCAGAGTGGTTACGTTGTCATACGACAGCAGTTATATGTAATTTGTTTCCTGTTTCCTTTACCCTCTATCTTACTCTTCTTAATTTTCTAGCTCATTATTTTCGTTAATTTAGTTTCAGGTACGGGAGCTGGTTTTCGTACCAATATCTGAGAGTACTGTTGTGCAATGAATTTCGTTGGGACTACAGGCTGTCAACTTCACTTCAAATTTTACAGCTAACCAGTTGCGAGGTCTGACAAAGCAGTACTTCCATATTTTCAAATGTTAACGGATTTGTTAGTGACTTATTTCACTAAGAGCCTCAGAACACCAGGCAGTTATATATGACCTCAGCTGATATGCTATTGCTTGGGACGTGATAGTAAGAGCAGGTGTTTGCACAATCCATCTGGAAAGATCCACGCATCTTCGATAAATCGAATTCGATTCAGTTTTTTTTTTTTTTTTTTTTTTTTTTTTTTTGAAAGAGTACAGTTAGTAAAGATCTGCTGCACATCTGCTCTGCAAACATTGGTGACCTACAACAGTATTGGAACAGTCAGTGCCACAGAAAGACTCTGACTGACAAACTTTTCTGCTTTCTACTCAGCATTTACGAGTATATCTGGAGGAACGGAAGATACGAAAGAAGATCTTTTCTTTTTATTTGCTAGAGATTTTTTAAATACATAAATAAAAGATGCAGAAGAAGGAAAGGAAAATCAATACTAGTATTCGGCAATTAATAACCAAACATCGAGCGAGCTGCGATAGCATTTCTCTCTCTTTAATGTGTACATTCTCACTGTTGTCATTGTATTCCGTTGTATGGACGGCGTCAGAGGGATACAGCATTTAATTAAAATCACACCTTAGGCCCATCCGCATCGACAACCAGAATAACGCTAGTGTAGGGCAATAGCACCTACGCATCCGAGGCCCTGCAGAAAGACCCCAAAAATTAGGTTCCGTGTCAATCTTTCGAAGGAAAGTTTCATCAATAGGTCAGAGTCATATTCAATTACAAGACAAAGATCAAGCATGTTTTGCAGGAAGTGACTTACGTCCGAACAGCGTATCAGATTGTGTGTCCCTCCCATGGCTCAATTGTAAAGGCAGCAATAACAGTTCTCCGTATTACTGAATGGTGATGCAAGTCATAGAACTCTCTTCATCATTGGTCTTCTTCATTTTCTGATGATAGGATATTATTTACGACAGTGTAATGATTGATACTGATATTTGGTGAAGGAGCATTAAATTAATAAAAAGGACATTTCTTAAACGTGTATGCTATTTAGATTCTATAAATATTAGCATTAACTGTAAGAAAGAAACTTCCACGCAAAAGCAGGTTCACTGGTCTTTACTTCCCTTTATTCCTTAAAATTATATCGATTAGAATTTTACTTTCATTTTGATATGAAATTAAAGTACTTAACAGTAAGAAGGTATAGTTACCAGGTCAGGTGCACAACAGCCAATTAAATGTTACGTGCCTATGGTAAAAGTGATGTCCCAAGTGTAGTAGTCAGTCTACTCTGAGCCATCGCACAGTTCGGTTCACTTCCGTGTTTACGCGCGAGCGGTTTACCAAGTGACTGGATTTCACTAATCGATACAGTGTGTGTTAGTGTATTTATCGACTGTCTATTTTAAGTGTTAAAACAATAGTGGTCAACTAACGCGAAGAAAGACGTTAATACACGGTAGCCAACACCGTAGTGCTGCAGAGACTTAGTCTCGGAACGCTATGGCTGAGGCCTCTGGAACGATTCCGTCGACCAGCCAGGCAGTGGGCGCGGCATTACACACGTACTATACGATGCAAAACCCAACTTTCGATCCTCTCTTCGACATCGAAGATCCTCAGACACCTCCTACATTTCAAGACACCGGAAAAAATCTTGGCAACCAGATGCAGCCTGTACAAGAACCGTCATACGCCGAACGACTCCCACATATGGCAGCGGAAGAGATGCAGTACGACCAGGTCGGAGATCTAACAGAGCAACAGCAGCCTCACCAGACTCAAAAAGTGGCATCGCGATCCCGCCCAAGATCACGCTCACCTCAGAAGATTAACCAGTCATCACCAGTGAGTAAACGCGCGAAGCAAAAAGACCAGTGTCAACATAACCTAGAACTTACTGCAAAAGTCCCGCAACCTATCAATATAAATGATTCATTAGTTAATGAAAAGACATCCCCGAACGTGACAAACTTAACCCCTATGTCAACATCGCAGCCATACCTGGACTCATCCAGTAACTACGACAAATCTGACTACCCCTCAAATCAAAGTAGCCAAGACAATAGATATTCACATACTGACAATGGCCCTTACTATGTGATGGTCGAAAGCACTAACAACAACATAGGCAGACTCCATCCTATGTGTGTTGGAAAAATACTTTTCTGCCAGAACAACCACCTAAGATCAGAAATCAGTAACATAACTTCAGCAGGGCGCAACAGAATTAGAATTGAAGCTAAATCTAGTGCCTCCGCTAACTCCTTGGTGGAACTAAAATCACTTAAAGACAACAACTTAGAGGCGTATATCCCGTACTACATGACGAGGAAGCAGGGAGTGATTCGAAACATTGACACCTCACTGTCTACAGACGAAATAATTAGTGAAATAGCTTCTCCTTTCCCCGTACTGAAAGTCAGAAGATTCACAAAAAAAGGTCCCATCGGATAGTGGCACTCAGTACCGCCCCCTACCTGTATGTGTGTTAACCTTCCAGTCCCAAGTATTACTGCAATACGTTTACTTATATGGCATGCGTTGCGAAGTCCAACCCTATGTGCCACCTGTATTACAGTGTTACCGTTGTCTTAGATATAATCACAGTCAATCACAGTGCAAAGCCAACCTCGTTGCAGCAGATGTGCAGGCCCCCATAATCTCAAAGATTGTACCTCAGAAAACCAGCTAAGTTGCATTTACTGTCAAGGACACCACTTGTCCACCGACCGTTCTTGCCCGGAATATAGACAGCGAGCTGAAAGGAAACAAACTTTGGTAGCCAATAGTCCCCAATACTGGCCACAATTAACATACCCGCGTTCATACGCGAACATAGCAGCATCCAGCCCTCAACATGTACAATTGGGTCAGCAACCATCGGAGCAAATTCCTATTCCTATAGCTGCCAAACAAGTCGTTCCGCAAACCTTGCCTCCAAGCTCCATCGTAGCCTATGATGGTAGCAGCTCTCAAGCACGTGAAATCGGAAGCCGCTATGATTTCCGCCAAACAGCTCCACGCAGCCGCCTAAAAGGAAACTCGACCCAATCAAATGTAGCAGGAAATAGAATAACAATTCCCAGACATTTATTTTGGAGAAGTGATGGTCCTTTAAGCCCAATAATAAACAACCACCATGAAACTAAAATTCAACCAACACCTTTAGAGTCAACCTTTGGCAAAGATATCACAGAAACTATCCTACCCTCCAATAAATCCTCCCCACTGGTTGAAAAGCTCCTGATCTTCATTATCTCTATACTAGAAGAAACCAAAACCAGTGGCATAATAGACCCGACACTAATTGGCACTAAACTACAGGAACTATTAACTACCATCGGAGCTTAAATCCTCCAACAATGGAAAACATCTTATGTGACATTAAAATCGCACATCAAATAAAAATACCGCAATTGAATTCCTGGTCGCTATTGCCAAACAGAGAAAGCTTCACTACAGAACCTAAGTTGGTGACATCTTGTAATTGGTTTGAACTAAACCTCTCCCAGGAAATCTATGGCCCAAGGACGTCAGATTACAATGCTACAATGGAACGCCCGTTCACTAAAATCTAATAAGGAAAGTCTTGAACAGACATTAAGAGCGCACGACGTAGATATTGCCACAGTCGCCGAAACATGGCTGAAACCAACTGACAGCATGAGTATTAAAGCTACAGCATCATTCGTTGTGATCGTGATGACGGATATGGAGAACTGCTATCTTCGTCAGAGATGGAATGACGTACAACACAGTGCAACTTGACACCACAGGACTACCGATTGAAGCCTGCGCATCTCCTTAAGAGTTAACAATACCAGGCTGACAATAGCGACGATATATCGACCGCCAACACGGCTCTCACAAACCTCAAATATTAAGGCTATTACAAAACTACCCAGCCCATATATTATCACCGGAGATCTGAATGCGCACAACAGTGCTTGGGGGAGCGGAAAAACAAATCATCTTGGCCGAATAATAATAGAGATAACAGAAGAAGAAAATCTAGTTATACTTAATGACGGCACAGCTACAAGAATCTGTAACCCGACGGAACGTAAATCAGTAGTGGACATTGCATTGGCCTCCTCGAATATTGCAGCATTGCTCGATCACAGAGTGATCCACGAGCCTCTGGGATCAGATCACTACCCGATTTTGATCACCATGAGACTAAATCAACCCAGCAAAAAACCTCAGGCAACATCAGGTCACAAATGGAATATCAGGAACGCAAATTGGAACGTATACACTGATACTGCTGCGACACAGTTAAACAACCTAAACGATGGTGGAGTGACAGAGGAAAACTATAACAGCCTGATCCGGGTTATAAACCATGCGGCCAAACAAGGCATACCCCAAAAGAAACAAAAAGAAATGAACACTACCAGGAACCACCCACCATGGTGGAACGAGGAATGCGAGAAGGCTATTCAAGAGAGGAGAGACGCGCTCCGAAAATATCGTAGATGCAGCAACATGGAAAATTTCATAGAGTTAAACAAAGCACAAGCTCGTACAAAAAGAACATTGAAACAGATGAAGAAAGAAGGTTGGAAAAATTTCTGCGCATCAATCAATAGAAACACCCCAATTACCACCATATGGACAAAAGTCAAAAACTATAAACGATCAACTGAAACAGTGCACCCGACGTCGAACATAAGCACGGAAATGCTGGAGCAAATACTAACAACATTAGCACCTCCTTCCGCCAACCCAATCTGCAACTCCCCACCTGAAGATGAAGCTAGCGACCCCATGTCAAGACCTTTTAACATGGAAGAATTTGAAAAAGCGTCCAAGAATTCCAATAACACGGCACCAGGAATAGACAACGTCCACTACAGAATGATCGGACACTTACCATCACGAGGGAAAAAGATGCTCCTAAAAGTTCTAAACAATGTCTGGAATAAAAGACAACAGATTGCAGGATTAAAAACTTCGAGAATCATCCCGATCCTGAAGCCGGGTAAAAACCCGTCAATAGCCACATCCTACAGGCCCATAGCACTATTGCCATGCCCATATAAACAACTGGAGAGGATGGTGAAGAATAGGATCGAATGGTTTGCCGAACACAATGACCTTCTGCCAGACCACCAGTGGGCGTACAGACGCGGTAGAGGCAGCAATGACCTACTAGTAAGACTTGTCACAGACATCCAATCCAGCCTAAGTAGAAACCGATATCTCATAGCCCTCTATACTGACATCAATAGCGCCTATGACAATGTCAACCTCGAGCTACTGGCGGGGAAGATGCAGAACATGGGCTTCTCCGCAACCTTTACTTACAACCTAATATCAATGCTGCAGGACAGAATACTGATAATAAAACACAAAGGAGTTACAATAGGACCGCGACACACGAGCCAGGGTCTGCCGCAAGGATCGATTCTATCACCGATCCTCTTCAATATATACACGTATGACCTGGCCAAAATACTACCCAGGGGAGTGTACATACTACAATATGCAGATGACATATGCATATACGCAGAAGGCGAAACGCTGACGGAATGCATAAAATTGCTTAGTACAGCGATGGAAAGATTAAACAAATGGTTGCAAGATAATGGGATGCAGATTGCACCAGAAAAATCAGCAGTAGTAATATACACGAGACACCGATTACAACAAATGGAATCTGTACGACTTGGGCCATACCTATTTCCAAACAAAAAGGTAATAAAATACTTGGGCATGCAAATAGACGCCAAACTTAGCTGGGGTCCACATATAACATACATGATAGACAAATGTGAGAAGGCTATCAATCTGCTGCGTGCAACAAGTGGCTGCTGGTGGGGAGCTGACCCGAAAGTACTCTTACTCCTCTACAGAGCTTTGGTGCGTCCGATAATTGACTATGGGTGCCTCTGTTATAGCTCTGCAGCTGAAACTCTGCTCAAACAAAATAGATAAGGTTCAATACAAAGCACTGCGCATATGTTTCGGCGCAATGCGCTCTACACCCACAAACGCACTCTTGGTAGAAGCCATGGAACCTCCACTGAACACCCGACGATACTACCTATGTGGGAAATTCATCTCAAAGATTATGCAGTTCCGAAACAATCCCTTAATAGATTATTAGAGACACTGGCGCACAGAACCACTGTTGACAGTTACTGCCGTAGGAAAAAAATACCACTGCTCGCTACAACATACATCGACTTAGTTCAATACCAACCTATAATCATTTCCTCAACGAAAATGCCTTGCTTTGAAGGCTCATACAAATCAACTATAATCAAAATGGAGATGAACTTGGACATACCATTCACAGAAAATACAGAACGGAACACAAGCCTTTTATTGGAAACTCTTGCGCAACACGAAAATAGTGTACACATTTACACCGATGGTTCAAAGATCGGCAGCACAGTAGGCTGTGCCTTCGTGGATATGCACGCACGAGTCGAATCGATGTATAAACTCCACAGCGAAGCGACGATATATACCGCCGAAATGGTTGCCATACTCAAGGGATTAGAATATGCCAAGAGCACCAGCTCCAAGACAGTGATCATACTATCTGACTCTCGAAGTGTCCTCGAATCTCTGCACCATCTTAATAATAATGCGTGGAGATGCCCCTTAACGTACCAAATCCTGGAAAGTGTCAGGGAACTAGAAGAAATAGGAAAACGGACCATCTTTATCTGGATAAAAGCGCACACGGGAATTTACGGCAACGAAAGAGCGGATCAGTTGGCTAAGTCGGCAGCCTCCGACGGTACAACATACCCATATATCAAGACGACTGATCTCCTGTCCACCCTGCGCGCCAAGGCAAAGCAACTGTGGGAAACATCGTGGGAAGAAACAATAAAACAAAAGGAAAACATTACGGCACCATACATCCAACAATCCCTAAATCGCAGTGGCATCAAACGAATTACGTACCAAGGAAAACAATTGTCACCATTAGCAGACTAAAATTCAATCATGGCTTCTTCCCAAAACACTTACACCGCATTAATTCACTGAACACCCCAACCTGCACATGCGATGGAAGCAGCATATGCGAACCCAACCACCTCCTATTTGCCTGCAAGGAAAAATGGCGGGAGAGCACACAGCTCATACAAGAGCTTGTGGGATTAGGAATACAATTACCAATAAACGTTACCCACCTCCTGGCTCTGGAAGATGCTACCATCTACAAAATAATAACGAGGTTCCTGGAAGAGAACAGAATCAAGATTTAGTGTTATTGTTTTGATCTTGTAATTCTGTAATCACATTGTATATATTATATTTTATATTATAGTATATTATATTTTAATCACGTTGTGTACAGAGTGAATGCGATTGCGTTGTTATATTGTATATTGTATTGTGGTCTAGATGCGGTATGACTGTGGAGTGATGCTCTGTATTGAAATGTGTCACATTTTTGTGTAAACATTATACTCTAATTGTATTGTTATGCTGTGTGTGAGATTGCATTGTTGAATTTCATATTATACTATGTTGCGGCATGGCTGCGGTATGTCTGTGCAGTGGTACCGAGTGTTGAAACATGAATGCCGTATCTTTGTGTGGTCAAATTATGTTTAATGGTGTTGAATTGCTTATATTTACTATAGATGTAATTGTGTTTTTATATTGTGTATGATATCATATCACAGTTTGGCGTTGGCTTTGGATGTGTTATCAATGGTGAAAATAAGTGTATTCCTATTTCAGTCTTATGCTGCTATTGATCACTGATGCAAGTATTATAGTGATATGAGGCTGGCTGTAAGGAGAATATCCAAATGCCATTAAAATAAAAAAATAAAAAAGTGTAGTAGTCACTTTACGGCGGGACGGAGTGCAGCGTAGCCGGTTAGCCTGCTGTGCAGGGGCAGCGAGGCGGCCGGTAGTGAAGGAGCTTTAATAAAACAAGCGACTGCATTCAGTCGCACCAACTGCTCTCCGCTTAATGGTCGAGCGGGCAAAATAATTAACGGAGAGGCGCCTCACCTCGCAGGACTAGGCCTGTTAGAGTCCATCATATCTCGTTACACTTCCACAACTCCGAGAATAATTATCTCACGGAGCCATGCTAAAATATGTCAAAACAGAGATGAAAAATTAATAAAGACATTTCTCAGAGAAACGTCTGAATCTGGAAAGCTAGTGAAATAACTTAATTTTAAATTTTAATCTGGTTTCTCGTCAGTGAAAACGTGAACTGACCAAAGCAGTATACAAAATCGGTGCGCCCGAAGCAAGTTTTGTTTCCTTTTGGTAGTCAGACTTCGTCCTCCCACGCCTGATCCAATTAATATCCAGCAGTATTTGTTTTCGGAACATCATAACATCGCGCACGAAGCATTAACTATGCCAATTATCTCTCAAAGTCTGAAACGGTGAAGTTAGCTTTGAATTTCGTGTTGCAAAGGGGAAGATAATTAAAAGTCTGTGAACGAGAAGACAGGTAATATTTTCTGCTGTAGAAGCAACATTCTTACGACTGTAGACGTCAGGGCAGCTGGAGAAAAAGAAACTGTTGTTCACTGCAGGCAGGAAAGATTTGGTGTAATGTATTGCTGCACTTGAAGAATAAAAGCACCATGCATTCTCTCGGATACAATGCGAGGAATATTTCACTGAAGTGCGGTAGTTCACCAAAAACTGTTTCATTTAAAAAATAATAAAAAAAAACTGATCATGATTAGAAAATATCATAAAGAAGAAAATTATAACTTACACTAACCCATATGTTCAACGTCGCAGACTACAGAACAATGTCTTCAAAGGGTTTAAACATATTTATGGAGCTGTATATTTGTAAATTAACTGTAAGAATCGGTCCATGTAAACCAAAACAGTGGTGATGATAAAAGTAAACATAACATTCAACCCCACCATTTGGTGGAAAATGTTGAGAAAGTTATTAAGGTAGAAGACTAAAGAAAGTTTATTTGTTTTCGAACGCTTACTATGGACGTACTTCAACGTAACAGCGAATCTTCAGCTTCAAATAGTTAATCCACTAATTAAAAGAGAGGATGATTTTTTTATTGACATTAATGGAAGATTATGCTACTCAAATCTATGAGTATGTGTTGATATTTCAGCCATTACAAGCAACTTATCAAGTTCAAAATAATATCAAACATTTTTATTATTGTTTAAGATAATTACCTTGCAATTGTTAGTCAATTTTTAGTAAAATTCAGTTATTTATTATGTAGTTCTGGTTATTGCTGATGGCTTCTACTGACTTTCACTGGAAGCCGATTTCCAGAATGTTCAGGGAAGAAAGATTATCGATCCCCCTGCCAGCGCCGCTGCAGTGAAGTAGTCGGTCTGTCTGTAACTTCGCTGAAATGCTAAAGTTTTTGAAGTGGCTGTGACATGGTCATATTAATAAAAAAAAGGTAAATTTAATCATAGTGATTTTGATAACTATAAACTTAATCAGTTGCCAAGTTAGCAATTTAAGTGAAGAAAGCTGTGTCATTGACATATTTCAAACAATCGAACCGAGCGTGATTGGTGAGCGGTAACATCTTGGCCTCGTCTACGGGAGGACGTGGGTTCGAATTTACGTGCGGCCATCCAGATTTGGGTTTTCCATTATTTCCCCAAATCTCTCCAGGCGAATGCCGGGATGGTTCCTTGAAAGAGTGTTAGATATAAGAATTAAACATTGGTAAAGATATTACTGCATTAATAGAACATAAACTTAGAATGAAGATTTGAATTATTGTCTTACACAGATCACGGTGCTATTAATTAATATAATAAATGTAAAGGCTGATGTGGTCATAATGACCTTGTCACTAGTTTTTAAATAAGCCGCACAAACCGCCCTTGTCGTATCCTGTCTAATCTACGCCGGTAATCCTGCCATGTATAGGGAGCCTACAGTTTAACGTAGAATCCGAAAAACAGATCATCTTAGCGTACTTCACATTGAACAACAAGCTGTGCAAGTAGGGTTAAGGGGCTTTTGAAATGGCCGGCTGAAACTAGGATTCTAATAGGGGACTTATCTATCTATAATCAGATGCTTCAACCACTGAGCAAACAGACAGCTCTGTTAATATAGTGTAAGAGTATTTCACTTGAAATAATTCTTATGGTGTATTCCCATTTCGATCTTTTAAAAAATTACTTTAAAAATACAAAACTATTTTTCTCCCTCTTAAACCCTTTCGGGTGATTTTTTTTTTTTTTTTGATTATATCTGTGACTTATCTCAGTTCTACGTTTTGAAAGATAATGTTTTCAGATTATTGTAATATTTTTTATTTATAGTAAAAAATTTTGCAGTAAGTTATTTTTAGAGATTCAGTAATGAATTTGAAGAAACAAACTGGGAAGTGAACAAGTGCAGAGCAATAGGTTGATTGAAAGCCATGGTTTATTTTATACTGAAGGTGTCAAGTCAAGTAAGCTTGTTGTAATAAATGTTTTAGTTCTGTGTTTCCATTCATATTTTCAATTTAGATGCATTTTTATATTCAATGTAACATTTATACATTAGTTTAACTTCCTAATTTCTCTTAGAAGTGTTAATGATTTTGCCCAATATTTGTTTTCAATTGAATATTTATAACAAAAATTAGATGAAGCCACTTCAGATCAAGCGCTTTCTTAGTGGCTCATACAACTTTAAATTGTATTTAAATTCATCACCACTGAATAAAATAAGCTATGTGTCATTTAATGTTTCATGAGGAAAGGAATTTCCAATTTATCTGAGGAAAAGATGAACATTTTTCTTGATAGTGGAGCATGCCGCAAACAACAAATTGTGTGATAAATGATAATTTTTCATCCTGTCGTACAGCCTCTAAATAGATGTGTTTGTTAGACTATGTTCAATGCAACAAAGAAAAAAAGCAGAAGTGTAAAGAGCTGGAAACCTGTTTCTCTCGTTATGAAATACAAATTAAAAGAATATTAACTAATCTAAAGTATGTTTCTAGAGTATACTCTAATCTTAGGTTGATTAACTGCAGCGTATCTTGTAAGAAGATGTATAATCCTTTGAAAACGGTGATTACCTTAATTTCAACTTCACGTACGCGCCATTAACAATTTGACTGAGTAATGTATGTTTATGCGATTATGCTGTGTGGCTGATGGTTTGATCGTCGATAACTGCGCAGTACTGTAGGTCATTAATGTAGAGAGCGCGCACGAAGGCGATGGCTTACACTATCAGTTTTGTTCTTGACAACAGCCACTGCAGCTGACAGCTCAATCAGTCCTGATAACTCTCGCTCTACGCATTTGACACTCTATCAGTTTCTAAGCTTCATACCCGCGCCAGTCAATATATTTTCGCACAAACCGTCTCCAAATACAAATTACGGCGGTCTGTTCTTTTCATTATCAGAAAAAAATGTGTTGCACTATCCAACTTCAACGCTTTGTTGGTCAAAATAAATAATCAACGCTTAGTAAATAAAAGCCAACAAAATTTATTTGTAAAACAGAAAAAATCTGTGAAGTGCGTGCAACTCTGATAGTTCATTGCACAAGTCGTGAATTAAATTGAAATGACCGAAAGAAATTATAAAACCTTTTTAAAAAATCGACCACAAGTGATATTTATATGGATTTTATACGTTTAGAGAAATTTTCTCTTAGCTATTATCTGTAAATAAATACATATAAAAAACAACTAGAAATATTTAATGAATTATAGAATTTTTTTAAAAGTTTGCGAGGGCATTATTAGAACGCGTTTGAACTAAACGTTTGTGTTAAATAAATTTCTTTCACTAGGTAGCGACTTTATCTCTTGTCAACGTGTAACAAACATCATCATCGCTGGCAGTGAAGCCAGAGAGTTTGTTGCATTGTGAGAAGACTGAAATCTTATGGACTGCAGTTTTACAAAAACTAATTAAACTAATATTGTATGTGAGAAAGACCAGGAATAAATACATTAATCTGTTTATATCATTGTATGAAGTATGTACAGAGTTTGTGAAAACTACAGGAATTGTGTGAATAAATGCTTTAATACAAAGAGCTATAACAGTTTATTTGTTACGAATATAAAGAAAGTTCTAATTTAAACATTATTAAATTCAAAGTATACAGACGCATTTTAATGAGGTTCTTATCCAAGGATTTATTTTAGATTACTAGGAAGCATAACCTTATATGGTGTTATACAGTTGGTCAAAGTAACATATCAGATCTCACCTCCATTTACAAGAATCGTATGTATACAGTCTAAGCAGTAGTTGTAAGAAGGAGTAGTAACAGCACAACTTTAAAGAAAAGTATTTCCATGAAATATTTATTGCCTGATTCATGAAATTATTAACAAAACTTTTGGTGACGTTTAAATTCATTCATTTCATTATTTTATATAAACTAATTACTCCACAATGATTATTATAGTTTTCATGTAAATATGGGAGGATAGAAAAAATCGGGTAAATGAGACGAATCAGATTTGTTTATGGGTTTTAACAAAAGTTTACACAATTCGTGAAAAGAACCAAAACATTTTGAGAATTGGCGGTTTCATAAAGATTAGGTCTATATGAAAAATATTTTTTCCTTCAGCTAAATCTGTCGACGTCATTACATTGGAGAGGACTGAAGACAAGGAGTTTTGTGGCGGCCTTTTGAAATAAACAGTCCCGGCATTCACCTGTCCTATTTTATCGTTTTAATATAAAGATGTCACAGTCATTGTAATCGCTTGATTTTGAAGGGCCTTAATACGGTTCTTTAAATGACGTCTGCAATTTTTCCTCCTTCATTGACCTATTTCTTCACTTCATTTAAGACCATACTTCTTAGAAAGGACCTTTTTCTACATTGTTCCTATCCCACCTGAGTCACTTCAGTACTCACAGGTATAAGGCAATATTGATTTGTGTTTCACGAAACACCTTTAAGAGAGAAGATGATTAATATTGTTTGAAAGACACATTACTCACAATTAGTGTTTAAATTTATTCTCACTCGCAAGCGCATAACGAATATTTGAAACTTCTATAGATAAAATTAGATGCTTAAATTAATATTAATAAGTAAACGACTAATATTTTGCATCATCCTTCCGCTCAGTTTCGTAGTACTACACCGCGTAGCACTGAAATGTCAATAACTAGAGATCAAACGTGCAAACACACAATGGTAACGGCAGTGCGAAACACTATGCGTAAACAGCATAGCTCAGCCGACAAGTCAACACTCGCATAGGATCGGTATAGAACCTACAACACGACTTTTTCCGAGGGGAAGCGAAAACTGGAAGCACATGGTGAGGTGTTACAGCATACCACAAACCGTTTATCGGCTTTGGGGAAATGTTGCAATAATTAACCAGCTTTTTCAGTTATCTGACACCCTACCGAACATCTTCTATGTTTTTGCATCGCACTTAGCGACAAATATGACACAATGGACCATGGATCGATGTGGAAAAAATAGTTTAGATTATAAATGAATGTAATCTTTCTCGGCGTTGTTTATTTATAAATGTTTCTCGGGAAACAAACTGAGTGATGTTGTTATTAATGCACAATATTTCGGCGACTTTAAACTCGGTCGCCATCTTCAGGTGCAGTTGCAAGTCTTGAAGTCTGCCTTGAAGTCAGCCTTGAGCGTGTTGTTTGTATTGTTGAAGGTGAATAATTAGATACCGTAACAAGACATTTGGGGAAGCAATAATCATTTGAGCATTTAACACCAGAACATAAGAAAATATATTTCTAATATGCGTTTGTATAGTCACATGGAATCTTATTTTGCATAACTAATGATAGAAAGGATCTTTTTTTTATTTCTGCTATTAACGGCTTCTCTTAACGGCCAGAAATATATATTTGCTTACTTTCTGACGCTTTGTTACAAAAAGTTGTAAAGTTAGAGATGCTGGAAATTATGTTCCATTGGAGTGTGTTCATTAAACTCTATTCCTCACTAATTCAGTATTAAGATGCATTCGTTAAAATCAGCAACATGATAAGTTTTCGTGATGGCAGACTAATGTGTTTCGTGAAATATTTATTATCATTACATTCAGTCCAGATAACTTGCGCTAGTTGTTATTTTGTGTTAGAGTCAAGAAGAATGTGTATATCACTGTTTAAATCACTACTTTAAAGCTTTTTCTATTTAAAAAATGAATAAGTGAAGTAATATTCTCGATGCTAGGGTGGCTCTTTGTTTCAATTAATTAGTTTCCATTTATTTAAAATTATTTTAATGACTGTTGGTTAATATGTGATTCATCGTTGCACTCACCGAAATTAGGAGGCATGTAATGAAAATAAGATAACTGATTCAGTATTTTTATATGCGAAGAGTTAGCTATAACAAAAGTTTACTAACTGCATTAAACCTTTGTGCATTACTAGCGGTTGTCCGCGAGTTCTATCACGACTACTTTAATAGTACACACTGTACCCCTCCTTTCATCCAACATTTAGAGATACACTATCCACGGCTCCCTTGGCTCACTGAATAGAAATTGTTATTGCACAAGGGTCTACACTTAAAGTATACTTTATCTTAAGTTTTTCGAATAATACGATGCCTCTGGCACGCTAAAATCAGGACAAACATTTCTACGTCGAGAAGTAACCTACCCTTAAATCGATACTAATTAGTGGACATTTTTATTTTTAATTTCTTCTTACCCAGGTAAAGTAAAAGTAAAATATACTTTATTGTAATCTTGGGACTCCAGGCTGTACATTAATTGAAATCTTGCCTCAATCCAAACAGCATTTTTTACCTGTATTACGGTCAGAAAAAAATTATCTTATCGACATCACATCAAAATGATACATACCCAGTTTTACCTTGCGGGAACATGGGCTGTAAAATAACAGGAACCCCATTCAAATCCGACCTGTCCTCTTTACGTGATTTACGTAAATTGATACTTAATTTATCATTTTTTCCGAGCTCTAATTCATATGGAACATATCCTATGTTACATTAAAGAAAGCCGAAACAAAATCAAACTAGTAATATTTGCGTTCGACGAAAAACCAGTTTGGTCAATTTCTCAGTTTTCGCACATCGCATCAAAATGAAACGTACTATAACATCATCTAGACCCCATCAATAACCAACCAGCATTTTTTTATGAACCACATTCAATCAAAATTGATATTAAATTCTTAAATTTCTGTTTTCACACATCACATTAAAGTGAAACATACATTTTTTTTACCCACGTCACAAGGGGTTGTAAACAAATGAATTCTCAATCAAAATACAAGACTTTTTTGCGTAAACCGCGTTCAGTAAAAAATTATGGTAAATTTATCACCTCTTCGATCTCACATCAAAATAAAACATACCCTATTCTACCCGCGGGACCAAGGCCTGTACATTAATCGAAACCCCAGCAACATCCGAATAGTAATTTTTGAGTGAATCCTGTTCATCGTAACTTGCAGGCAAACAGACAGTCAGAAAGACGCAGATTATAAAAAACGGTTGATTTCTTCTCTGTAACTTATTAATAGTATCATCAGATATTTAAAAATATCTCAAATGTACACACTTCATCAAAGTTACAGTTTAATTATATATAATTATGCTCATTAATCAAATGATTACATAATCACCGAAATATACATCAACGATGATAAACAAATTTTAGGAATTTTTAGTTACAGCTTAAATCGTGGATATAGAATCAAAAATATTTAAAGTAAATAATTGGTGGACTTTCGGTTGAAATCACTGATAATGATTCGAATCAAATAATTTCTGAAGACCTGATTGAAATGGCTGATTCTACATAGAATTGTCATCACTCAGAAGATCTTAAAGCAGATCTCATATAAAAAAAGATTTATGGAATATCAGCATTGAAAAGAATATAAGGAAAATAGTTTTTGAAAATACAGACACTTTTTTTTAAACTGCTTTACGTCTCTCAACAGACAGATACGTGAATTATCGTCTTTGAAAAGCAAGTTATTGATTAACAATATCTGAGCACATAATAAACATTACTGAATCTTACAGTGAAAATGAGACTTATAATTGGACAGTAGTTGTCAGTATAGATTAGGGGCGAGTTTCTAACTGTATCTGAGGATGGAGTCAGTAATAAACGTGGCATCGTGTCACCACTGGCTATTTGACCAAACAAAGATGCATTCACGTTAACACTTGTGGCAGCATCTGCGATTACACCTTACAACCAATTTTTTTTCCACCGGTAATGTAGGCCTATCTGATGACAACAAATTCACGTTTCCCCTTCTTTGTGCTGGTGGCGTTGCGTAGCCCGGTGTCCGCTATATTGTAGATTCGCCGTAGCAAGGCTTCGTCGTTGACTGCTTAAGTCCGGTGCATTTTCTTTGATCTCGAAATAAATGAAAAAATGTTAATAATTGTAGATCTTCCATTCCCAGTGACCATTGAAATTTGAATGTCAGCTTTAAGTCGAACTGCAGTCACAGGTAGACAAACCTTATGAATATCAATTAATTGCGAATAAAATCTAAAGTTCCTACTGAGTCAAAAGTGAGTACAGTGACTTTCTCAAAACGCAACTTGGTGCAGAATAAAATATTTTGACGTTAAGTGCTACAGTACTAACAGGACGTTACTGTAAAAACTTCGGAAAATAGGTGAAAAACTAGAAAGCGGCCACAACTATGGAATATTTATCGAAAATCTTTTTTCAAACAATGATCAACCTGCAAATTAGAAAGTCTGTATTGTTTTTGCTTTACAGAAGCTGTTACTGAATAAAGCTCTCTCTACACATGATAAGAAATCAGCCAGATACTGGTTCGGATTACAAAAGTTTTTATTTGTAGACTCGCAAAACTCACATTTTTTGAGTATAGGAGTGACCGATTCAGGTGATGACTACGACGGGATTCAGTTCCGAAGTCAGCAGTCAGCTCGCACCTCACACGTTAGAGAAGTGTTCACTGGAGTCAGTACTATTTTCAGGTGAACGCAGTGGTACCACATTAGAATGCTAGCGCCTCTGGAAGTGATAAACGCAGTCATAACATGGCGCAGCTAATATCAGACTGTCAACACAAGCTGAATGATAATTGCACACGTAGACCTGAAAGCTCATTTTGGTCGCACGTCACGTAGCTGTCTATGGAAATGAGCTTCGTGAATGTTTAACAGCGCAGATTGGCAACCAGTTGGATTACTGTTGGACGTTTTCTGATGAAACAGTGGGAGAATTCTACTCGTTACCGCCAGATTCTTTCATGATCCAAAACACTTCATGTTCAGTATTCTGTTATCACGAATAAATGTACACGCAACCCTACAAAATTAAGTTCCGATTAACGTAAGATCTGTAACGGATGGTGTAACGTCTGTAATGTGTACATTGTGGTCAGAGGAGATCTGTGTTTTTCAAATTCTATTAACTAATTAATTATAGCCATAAACTAGAGGCTGCTGTTACAGAGGCTAGAAACATATATAATAGAAAATTGAATCATACAAAATTTCCAGATGGGCTTCAGAAGAGGGCATTCTGCTACACAGCAGATAATGCGTGTGGTAGAAACTAGAACATGCTATCACCTCTTTTCGCAGGAAAAAATACTGTCCAGTAATTCTCTTGGATGTTGCACGGGCCTTCGACTTGGTATGGCACAAAGAAAATTCTACTAAAGTTGTATTATCATGAGATTCCCAGCAATATGGTGAAGATAATTTGAAGCTACTTGGCACGCAGAACTTTCAGCGTACGAATCGGCAACGACCTATCTTCTCGCAATACAATACATACTGGAGTTCCTCAAGGTTCAGTGCTGGTACCAGTATTGTACAGCTTGTACACTACAGACATTACACCACCGCCAAGCAGGGGCGGCGTTTCGTGTTCGGCCCGGGTGGGTAGTCAGGCAGTTATTGGAGGGGGGTGGGGGGGGCGGAGATTCCCTTGAAAATGTTATTTGGTTATCTTACCTAAAATAATAATAGTGTTTATTATACAAACAAATTTATAAGAGAAATTAATTCTGATAAAAACTAAAAAATTAATTTAAAGACTTATAATTTAATCAATATAAGTTTAGTTTTATACAAAAATTATTTTTTTAACTTACTATTCAGTATTAACTGCGCAATGCAAAAACTGTAATGCGCTTTGCTTGTTTGGAAATGAACCAATTCAACAGTTTTTTTAAAATCTTTTTAATCTGTCATATTGCAATATACATGTAACATTGCGATATTATTGAGTCTGTCTTGAAACATTGTCGATCTTTGGTGTAAGTCTAACAGGACGGCCCAGTAATCGTGACGAGTAGTCGGAAGAAGTGAACAAACTCTGATATGAGTCTTCTAGTTTGTGAAAAATCTACAACCCCTCTCATATTTTTTTCTTTTCATCTTGCCTTCTCAAAAGTTTCAAAAACTTGTCTCTATCACTCAGAAATCTTTCTTGGTAGAAATTTACAATTCTTTCAATATTTGTGGGCTTGTTGCAAAGCAAATCATTCTAATGATTTCTGGATGGAATCGTTGTGGAATACTCTTTAACGACAAGAATACTTGATCATAAACTTCAATATAAGATTTACGAAACAAATCTTGAGGTGTTTCGAATGGGAGACTTTCGCATCTACCTTGGTTGAGGAGATGGGAATTTTACGCTGATGTGGGATTTGTGGTTCGTTGATTTCAAAGTTAGTGCCTGACTGCATACCTTTCCGCCAAATTGCTTAGAATTTTGAATCTCGAACATAGTGCAAAACGTCAGTGATTGCTTCTATCTTCTCACACCATCCAATAACATATAGATTCGATTTCTCTACATCTGCATTCAAAATTCCGAAGCAATTAAAAATTTCAATCGTCATCGTTAAATAGAAAAAACACTTAAACGTTTCCATGTAGGAGTAAAATCCAGAAGCCTAAGCAGTGACATCGCTATCTACTTCTCTGCTGCAGAATGATCGCTTAAAAATTGTATTCGCCACTGATAATTTTCTCTTACTAATTAAGGAGATTTTATTCTCATTAACCATCTATAAAAAAATGTATAGATACGTTTACAAATATAAACCATGATTTAAAAAATTGGATTTAACTTGTAATCTTTAGAAATAACTTGCTGGGGCAATAGGCTGAAAAAAAGGCAAATCATCATTATTTCCTTTTTATATTTCGATTTGCAGTTACTTAAACTGTTTAAGTCGTTTCGGTGAGTCTAGCAAGAAATTCGCCAAATCTTTTATAGTTCCTATGAATCTTGTTGCTGTTATAACTATCTCAATTCCATCTCGTGCTGCAAGATTGAGATTATGGACACTACAATGCGTAAGTAAAGGTCGAGGATCTTCATTGTGTATTCGTGACTGAACTGATATTTTTCCAGAAACATTAAAAGCCTCATCGTAGTCTTTTGAGAGCGCCAACTTCTGTTTGGCGAAAATGTCAATCACTGGATCAAATAAGGTTTCTTCATTGGTGTTCTCAGTTAAAAACAACCCAATAAAATGTTCACCTGCAATGAAATCTTCCAAAATGATTCGCATACAATATGATCCTATTTCTTCTATGATTCCAGACAATAGCGTAGCAGCCATAAAATCAAAAATTTCATCCTGACAGTTATTATGAATAATGAAACCATTTGCAACCATCTCTTTGCAGCCACGATTTTAGATCAGTCACATCTTCATCTCGAGCTTTTAAAAAATTCCATGAATTTTGAATTTTCTTCGCTGTTGGCTCCTCACACAGAAATCTTTGTCTCTCCAAGACGTTCAAGGTACTAAATATTTTCGACAACTCTTACCGTTATCAAACATCTTTTTTTGAATGAGCCATTGTTATCGATTGTACCACGTTAGTATTATTATTTAATGCTTCAGCGTAGTTGGTATGCAGAGAACTGGTGCCATGAGAGTTTAACCGCTAATTATGTATTTTGTTGTATTATCAGTAATATGTCTCAAAATGAAACCAAATCCGATTTGGAGAAAAAATTTAATCTTCGGTAAACTGTACGTTATGTGAAAAAGAATTTCCGCCATTCTACCATTGATTTATAAAGTCATTTGTGATGTATGCTTCCAGAAGAGTTTGAAGAGTGTGAGAAACTAAATGCACTTCTTAAGTTACAGGAACAAGAAAGAAAATATCAATGTCAGTCTGACCCAGTAGCTGAAGCAAATATGACTTCCATCAAAAGAAGAGTGTTGGAAATGAACACTCAAAAATTTTCCATATTGTTATTATTATTACGTCTATCAGTGTTGCTAGTGAAAAAAATGTTCAGTAAAGCAGCCTTAATTTATAATGAAAAAAGAAGCAATTTAAAATATGAAAAGGCTGCTAAGCTTTTGTTTTTAAAATTTAACTTTCCATTTTTAACTTTCGAATTTTAGTTACAGTAATTAGAAAACTATTATTATTATTATTATTATTTACTTTAAAGTCAGCTACAGCCTGATTGATTTGATTATTAAAATAAACATTATATCTTTTGACATTTTTATTAAATAGAAGTAACTAGGAAGTAAATTAAGTGCAGTGACACCAAATTCAATTTTATAAAACATTTTCATATTACTTCTGCTTCTCTTTCCGTTTCCATAGTATAACTTCCGTTTCATCTCTAGAACATACACGTGAATATTCATTATGAATATACTTTCGTAGATAGTGAAGAACAAAATTAAGACTGTCAGCTGACTGAACAAGGCCATCTTTTAAAGTTCCAATGGACCTAGGTCTAAGGGCGATAAAAATTTATCCCCCATGTGCTGCTGTCTTCTAGCATTATTAACACTTGATTCGTTTCTACTTTACAGATTGGTTACGAATTTATCCTTATGAACTTTTTGTCGATGATACACACGGATTTAGCCGAAGCGCCTTCGAAATACACTAACGCTGCTTTCACGCATGACGGTTTTGTATGTACGACATTCTACCGTAGTAGCTTTTGCTTTCACTCAGAACGACTGTTTGCCGTCGATCGGGATCAGTAGGCGATAGCATGGTTTATCTCTGTTGAAACATCAAACGAATTTTGCGCTTCTCTCATGGCGTTGTTGTGGATACATAGCCTATTTTACAAGCTTTTTGAATAATAATACTCATATGCTTAACTGGTATCTCATTCTTTCCTCCTCTTATTTCTGTTCTTTATGCACCCTCGTTGGGTGGGTAAAATACCCACCCGGAATTTTCCGGGTGGGTACTGCTACCCACCATACCCACATTATCTGCCGGCCCTGCCGCCAAGCATAAACACCGCTCTGTATGCCGACGATACGGCATACTTTGCCCATCACCGCTACAAAGCAGTAGAAAGTTGCAAGAAGTCCTGCAACAGACTGAGGAGTGGGCCCGAAGGTGGCGTATCACCACCAACACCACGAAAACCCAAGCTGTGATGCTATCCCGGAGATTCGTCAAAAGCCGAGAGCGTGAAATAATTGAACCAAAATTACGCCCGTTCGGCAAAGACAGTCCATGGAACTCCACAGTTAAATATCTAGGAGTGACGTTAGATAAACGGCTAACATGGAAGAGACACATTGAGGACCTTTAGAAGAAAGTCTTAATAAGGTTACAATAACTGTTCACATTACTGAACATAACAAGTCCTCTGGCTGCAACCACAGCAGTGACTATTTACTGTAGTTTGACAGGTCCTCTACTTGAGTATGTGTGCTCAGTGTGGGGGTACGCGACGAAGACGAACATTGTCAGATTACAAACTTTGCAGAACAGAGCCCTTCTAAAGGCCCATTCCCACGGCGCGTCGTAGGCAGTACGCGCCTTTCATCTTTTACCGCTTGTCGGTGGGTCGAGGCGAGCCGTACCTGCTAGCATATACGGCAAAGATGAGAGGCGTCTCCTAATATGCGCCAATGGACACTCCTTGGGAACGTACCTTAAGAGTTATCCATATAACAAAAAGCTTCCCAATTGGGGACCTGCACGCAGCCGCAGGAAATCCACTACTCCGAGACAGTATACGACAGCTTTACACATCCTTCTATAACACGTCCCAAAGATCACTGATAGCACTACTGGACACTTACTTCACCTACCTTCTCAGAAGATCACTCTCAATTTTTGAAGAACAATGAAGAAACATAGCAGGTTCAGAGAAGATATACCAGAAGAAAAGTGACGAATGCGTATGAAGTTTGAAGGAAATATTTCGTACAACAACCTTAACTACCACCTGCCTAACAACGCCAGAAAGGCAGAAAATGCTGAGCGACGGCGACAACCCTGATGTGTATCAAAGTGGTTTCCTGTGTCAACTAAAGTGCAGGTAGAACAGAATGCTCAAGTATCACTGTATTATTCTCTGTGTGAGATGGGCAACATCAATACAAAATAATCGCCCGTGCACAGAGGTTACCATTAGGTGATTTAGTACTGACCATCGTAACATTACGATGAAACGTAATGCATGAATCAATAGCAGTTACGTGTGATCTTAATGATCAAGTTTCTTACCGGCTGCACAATACGACTCACTTGTGGCTACCCTAATTTAACCCAGTAATCCTACTGTATTGATCGCATTTGTAGTCAAACGTGGAATTGGAACCAAAGAGCATCCAAGTGTACTTCACATCAACAAATCCAAGCTGTGCCAGAAGTGAAGGTCAGTTGTATGGGACATATAAATTCCGACCGACCCCGGGAATTGAATCGCTGACCTCTTAATTCCGGTGGAGCTCTTCAATCAACTCAACAACCAAACCGTGCAACGGACAAATAACTTAACCCAACACTAATGGAAAGGGCAGCAAAATAACAACAGATCGCTGGATGCGTTCGTTGAAGAAGCTATTGAATCAAATACTCATTATGAACTCAATTAAATAACTTCGCCCAGTCTTAACGTACAGAATAGGTTGTAATCAGTGACCAAGGGTAGTGGGTGAACGGTTAACGTTCTGGCCTCGCATTCGGGAGGACGCTGGTTTGAATCCCCATCTGGGCATCCAGATTTGGGTTTTCCATAGTTTCCTCAAATCACTCCAGGCGAATTCCGGGAAGGCTTCCTTCAAAAAGGCCATGGCCGAATTCCTTCCCGTTACTCGTCCCCCAGTCCTACCCGCCTCTAATGACCTTAGCCGTCGACGAGGCGTAAAGCCCTAAGTAAAAAAAAATGTAATCAATGACAGGGACCTGACATAATACGAGGGTGAGTCAAATGAAAACCTTAAATATTTTTTAAATATTATTTATTATGCAGAAGTGGTACAAAGCTGTATCACTTTTCAACATAATATCCCCCACGCTCAATGCAAGTCCTCCAGCGCTTACAAAGTTCATAAATTCATTTAGAAAAAAATTCTTTTGGTAGTCCGCGCAACCACTCATGCACCGCGTTACGTACCTCTTCATCAGAACAGAACTTCTTTCCTCCCATTGCTTATTTGAGTGGCCCAATCATATGGAAATCACTTGGGGCAAGGTCTGGTGAGTATGGTGGATGAGGAAGTCACTCAAAATGCAGGTTTGTGATTGTTGCGACTGTTGTACGGGCAGTGTGGGGCCTTGCATTGTCATGTCGCAAAAGGACACCTGATGACAGCAATCCACGTCGCTTTGATTTGATTGCAGGCCGAAGATGATTTTTTAGGAGATCTGTGTATGATGCACTGTTGACAGTGGTCCCTCTAGGCATGTAATTCTCCAAAATGACGCCTTTTTCGTCCCAAAAGAGAGTCAGCATAACCTTCCCTGCTGATGGTTCTGTTCGAAACTTTGGTTTTGGTGATGAGGAATTGCGCCATTCCTTGCTCGCTCTCTTCGTTTCCGGTTGGTTGAAGTGAACCCAGGTTTCGTCCCCAGTAACGATTCGTTCAAAGCGCCGAAGAAGTTCTTCACAAGCATCAACACATCATTCTCTCATTTCAGGAGTCAGCTGCCGTGGCACCCATCTTGCAGACACTTTGTGAAACTGGATCACATCATGCACAATGTGGTGTGCTGAACCATGACTAATCTTTAAACATGCTGCAATGTCACTCGGCGGTTTTCATCACTATGGCTTCAACTGCTGCAATGTTCTGTGGAGTCACAACTCGTTGTGCCTGACCTGGACCAGGAGCATCTTCCTCTGAAGTCACACCATTTGCGAACTTCCTACTCCATTCGTAAACTTGCTGCTGTGACAAACATGCATCACCGTACTGAACCTTCATTCTTCGATTAATCTCAATAGGTTTCACACCTTACTACTCAAAAACTGAATAACAGAACGCTGTTCTTCCCTGGGGCAAGTCTCAAGTGGGGCAGCCATCTTTATACTGCGACGGTATTCGTGCATCTGCACTATGCTGCCACATACAGGCCATTCTACACGCTGCTTGTAGCACGCTTATCAACTTACAGGATAACGGCGCGAAATTTCGATTTTTTATTACAAATTTAAGGTTTTCATTTGAATATCTCCCTCGTATATCTCAAAAATATTTTAAGTTCTCTTATAAACGATAACAGGTGAGAATATCCAAAAATAATATGAAGTAACAGGAGGACAACTTAGAAGAAATGTTTTAAATCGTATGTCCAAACTACTAGAAACATTAATCTATTACAGTAGTAGTTCCACCAATCAGGTGCAGCGCTAGTTGGTTAGCACCTTCAACAGTGGACAGGAATTTGCTGTTACAAGTGTTAATAGTTGAGTAGGGATATTGCCTCACGCCCAATACATCGGTTGCTATATAGTCCTTCTTCGAATAATTATAATTGTTGCAGTCGTGCTAAAGTTGTGTTCCTCATCATTCCAGTTATCACAGACTTCCGTGAGCCATGCACAAGAGACTTAAGCTACACAGCTAACACGGAAGCCTGGCACTTTCATCACGGTGTGTATTAGCACTCGTCTACCGAAACGTCTTGAAATGCGTGGCTGACCGTCCCTCACTTTTCATTACACTCGCTAATCATTAGAGGGGACTTCATCATATAGCGGACAGTCGTTAAATGTAAAGTATATTCGTGAAGAGACAATTTAAAAATTCAACCGTAAATTTAGTTTCCAACCATTATTTCACTTCATATACTATAAGGTATTTACCGTAAGTGAGAGTTTTCCTACCCGAAGTGAATGATACTGGTAGCACTCTTTGCCGTCTTGAATTTCTAGACAATGCGTGTCTCTCCCTGGAGAAATAGTTTGCGTCAACTGTAGCTTCTTTAGGAAAGCTGATACAGAGGATTTGTTGGCGTGGGTGTGAGGATTTCGTAGAAACTTTGGAGTTCAGTACTCCGCCAGACCCCGACAGACAATAAAACAACATTATTTTAATTAGCAGGCTCTGCCTTATCAGGCTGCGTACAGGGGAATTCCCCACTGGCTTTCCTTTTTTAGTTGCATACAATTGAGTAGACATGCAAGTTCTAGACGGTGGCCGACATGGATCTGTCTTTGAGCAGGGTTAGAGTGTAGTCGTCCGCTGGTGGTTGTGAATGATTGAGGCGCGGCGGCGGCAGCGGCTGCCGTACACTGCAGGCCGGCCGGGAATTATTCACTAGGCGGGGTGCATACACGCCGACTGCTGGCTCGCCACGGAAGAATAACACCTTGTTTACTCGCGATACGCGTCGCACCTAACCGAGAACTTCAGCGAATCAGCAGCGAAATGAATGCATTAATTAACACAGAAATCCTTGCTTTAACGAGTAGTATGTGATAATTTATTGGAGTTTTGTTGTTAGCTCTTAATGTTCCAATAACTCAAGATAGAAAAAAGACCATCTAAGCTTAACAGTTATATAAATATATACACTGATAGGCCAGAAAATTATGACTACCTACCTAATAACCGGTATGTCTGCCTTTGGCACGGATAACAGCAGCAACGCGTCTTGGATGGTAAGCAATGAGGCCTTGGTAGGTCGCTGGAGGGAGTTGGCACATCTTCGCATACAAGCAAATTCCGGGGAGCGGGGCGATGAGCTCTGACGCCACGTTCAACCACATCCCAGACGTATTCGATTGGGTTCAGATCTGGAATTTTGGGGGGCCAGCACATCAATTTCAACTCGCCACTGTGTTCCTCGAACCACTCAGTCACTCTCCTGGCTTTGTGACATGGCGCATTATCTTGCTGAAAAATGCCACTGCCGTTGGGAAACATGGTCGTCATGAAGTGGTGTAGGTGGTCTGCAACCAGTGTACGATACTTATTGGCCATCGTGGTGCCTTGCAAGAGCTCCACTGGACCCATGGATATCCACGTGAATGTTCCCCAGAGCATGCTTGTCTCCGCCCCGCAGTACAAGTGTCAAGAATGTGTTTCCCTGGAAAACGATGGATTCGTACCCTCCCATCGGCATGATGAAGAAGGTATCAGGATTCATCAGACCATGCAACGCTCTGCCAATGCGCCAACGTCGAGACACGATGGTCACGTGGCTATTTCAGTCATAGTTGCCGATGTCATGCTGTTAAGATTGACAGATGCATGGGTCGTCGGCTGCGGAGGTCCATCGTTAGGAGTGTTCGGTGTAATGTGTTCAGACACACTTGTACTTTGCCCAGCATTAAAGTCCGCCACAGTTTGCCGCCTGTCCTGTTTTAGCAATCTGCCCACCCTACAACGCCCGACATACGTAATGAGGGGTGGCCGCCCAAACCCTCTACGTTTGCACGAGGTTTCGCCACTTGTTGAAAATACCAACCACAGCACTCCTCGAACACCCGAGAAGTCGTTCAGTTTCCGAAATGCTCATGCCAAGCCCCCGGGCCATCACAATCTGCCCTCGGTCAACGCGCCTTCCCCATTCTAAACACGGATAGCACACTCACTAATACTATATGTATACCATGCGTGTGTCTGACTAGCAGTCATTCCTCTTCAAGTGACGCTGCTATCGCCTGGATGGGTTTATATCGATAATAGGTATGGAGTCATAATGTTCTGGCTGATCAGTGTATATATTATTTTTAAACAGCTAACGATTGGCGGGAGATATGACTTATATGAATCAATAACTGTGGAGAGCGTTAAACTCTTATGCAAATAATTTATGTGGAAATGGTTATTACTACTTTTAATACATGTTATTTTCATGTAATTTTAGGTAATAGAAGTGTCACTAAAAAAAAAAAAACACCAAGTTATCGCATTTCTTTTCTGGTCGCATGAATATCTACTTCAAGCGAATCCTCCGCAGCATGTTAAGAAATGTTTTTACCAAGTTGCTGCTTATTTCCTCATCAAGCTGATATGATGAATGTGTCTACAAAATAAAAATAAAAATGCCAGATATATTGGACAGTAATCATTTTCTGACAGTTTTAACAGTGTCACAGTCAAGTTCAACATTTAACCTGAAATTTGAATCCTCAGTTCTTGTAACACACAGCTAAAAAGGCTTCTGACGTGTCGCTATTGTTGAGCTTCCTAATGACAGCTGTGAGGTGCAGGTCTACAGCATTATTGCAGAGGATCTGCTACAATACCACTCTGTACCGAAGATTTTGATTTGCAACACGCTTACTGGGCATTTCCTCTCTCTGGGTCGAGTTAGCATTACACCTGGGAAGCAGCTGCGGGAATTTTTTTTTATTTGTTCTTTCATTTTTTTTTTTTACTGTTTTCAGGCTTTCTTTATAAACGGCGTCCATTATCTGGTGTATGACCAATGCTTTAACACGTGAAATCTCAATACTGTTAATTAACCATCTAGTACACGTCTATGACTCATCGAGGCTTTCTTTGACACATAAATATTACAATTTATTTTGGTCTTACAACTCAGTTAAGATTAACACTGAGTACTTATCTTTATAACGTTTCATGAAATATTCAATTGATATCCAATATTTACAGATCACGTATTAAAATATTTCACTTTACCCTCAAGCTATTTACATATCACACACAAATATTAATGGGCTCTACCATCCTACGAGAATTTCATAAAATTTACATTTAAGCTTCCCTTTCTCAAAACCTCTAATTTATAACATTATTATTGCATATTAACAGGTTCCATCAACCAATTTTCTTCAAAAAACATGCTTCCTACTTTATTTCTTAACTATCCGTTCACCAAAAAATACTGCTTCACTCCTCTGGTGACATTTTTAACCTTTTTAACTAGGGTTTGTAGAGTTAATATTGCATTTTATTACTATATATTTACGCAAATATGTTCACAATAATGACCTTAATTCTTAGTAAGGACTATGTACTGTACTGTATCTTACACTGTAATTACTTGAATTAATCTAAAGACAATTTAATCACGATTGCTGTGCTCAAATTGACTTTTTCTACTGCTCGAATACTTTTTCAAGCTAAAATTAACCTGTGTCTTGATGAAACATCTAAAAGACTGAAAGGAGTTGACAACTGTGATCTTGTAATGTACACATAACTTTACTCTCCGCTATAGTAGTATTACCAACTGTTCTTGTATTCAAGAAATAATGTTCTATTGGCTAACCAATACACGCTGTCGGTACTTAAATTATTTTAAGTTTAATTTGTTATTCAGTGTGGAATCAAGCTGCCATGTGTAATTCTGTGACGAATAGATAATAAATTTATACATTCAGTAGGTGATTTTTTTTTAAATCAAAATAAGTCATAAGAATAAAGTTTCATGTTCTCGTGTATATTTCATATAATGACATACCTTTAGAGAGAAATCCATATACATAGTAATAAATACTGTAGTAAGTTTTTGAATTAATTGTTGAGCTTGCAGTTACAGTTTCATAAAAATAAATTCAGTAAATTCATAACAATACCGTTCACCACGGTTGGCATGTTAATTCGGTAAGGTTATGATTACAATTAACATACCGTGCACGCAGAGGCGGCCCTAGGGCGGTGCGAGCGGTGCGACCGCACCGGGCGCCGTCATACGGGGGGCGCCGAAAATGCAGCGATAGATTGCCTGCACAAAAACTGAAAATAAATTCTATAATAATCCAAATTGCTGTACATATATTATTTTAACATACATCGTCTAGAAGAGTTTATAAAAGTGAGAGCTTCAATTTAATGCATAGTGGTATGTCATCATAGAATAGAGTCAATTCGAGTTACTACTCGAATCATGAAAATCACAACTCGTCCCAAAGTTAGCACTCTCCCGTGCCGCGCCGCACCTGTTTCCTGACTTCTCGCCTATAGTCTTGAAGTTAATTCGCTTGCGGGTGTGTGTGTGCATTGGGCGAGATTCAACCTGCTTATCTATTTCTACCATTTACTTAGACCATAGGTAATTATAATTAAGTTGATATCTTAAATATTTACAAAGCTTAAAAAATAACGTGCGAGAAGATTTAGCTTTGTCAAGCTGTTCAAAATATTGTAGAATGGGGTATAGCAAACCTACTACCACCTTCGCGTTTTCAAAGTACATTTTATGACGATATTTCAAAATTGTCGTTTATGGACTCTACAGCTAGAAATGACATAATTCTTCGAGCAACGAAAAAAATCCAAGAAGAAAAATCATGGACGTCATTTTTCAAATACGCATTTTCAAAGAGTAACACCAAACGGAGAAACTTATAAAAGAAAATGGCTTCTTTATTCTAAATCTGCAGATAAAGTATATTGTTTTTATGTTGTTTATCTAAGAGAAGGTTTCATTCTTATTTGGAAAAAAAAGGATTCGATGACTGGAGTTAATTATCAGAGCATCTCAAAACTCACGAAATTTCCTCAGATCACCATCACACCGAGCTCAGTTAGATAGAAGCGTTGATTCCATTAAATAACTTCAGTGTAATAGTCAAGCATTTGTAAATACAGACTGAAGACGAAAAATCACAGTGGGTTATATCCTCTAATATATGATGTTAAAGTATTCTTTTTAACATGTAATAATTTCTTATTCGAGGAAGCTTTCGATCTGAAATACTAATAATGTAATAAACTTGCTGGGTATATTGTAACTGCTAGAAAAATATGACTATGATGATGGAGCATCTCCGCCGTATTGCTAATAAGGAGACTAATGTCTATTATTTTGGCAAATGTATTCAAAACGAATAAGTTCGTAATAAAATTTTTAATACGGTTAAGTCATCTAAATACTTTTCCATCATACTAAATTCAACTCCTGATGTCAGTCGCGTCGAACAATTGTCTTGCTTTTGTTGACACTTAATGAAGATGAATTCCAGTGCGAGAGTGTTTCGTGTTGCATACAAGGCGCTAAGTAAATCTTCGGGATCTGGGAGCTTGATTTTTTGGCCTGTTTATCGATAATACTTTGCAAAAGTTCTATTTGGATATAAACGATTGTCGAGATCAAAGATATGACAATGGATCCAATATGATAGGAGGAAATAAATGTGTCCAAAGCAAAATTCAGAACCTATATCTTCGAGCATTTTTTAATCCATGTAACTGTCATTAAATATGCTAATAGCAAGTGCCACCAAAACATCGGTTTCCTTGTCCGGATTTATTTGAAGAATATTTGTTCTATTCTCTCGATCAACAAAGTGATGGGAAGTGGTGTCCAAGCACTTAGAAGGACTATCGCCAATAAAATTTGCGAAACTCGTTTCAAGAATAACAGTTTCTATCCTCGTTGCAGCTCGTAGTCACTACTCTTCAGTTCGTGATGCCCTTCTGGAAACGAATTCTACAGTTGCAGCAACAAGTATCTTGTCCCTGAGCCAGATTACGGAGCGATTTGAGTTCGTAATGACGGTGGCGCTTGGTATAATGCATTGTTTCCAGTAAATATTGTAAGCAAAGGCTATGCATACTGAAAATAGATATATGAAACGCTTCACAATTGCTGAAAAATAGCTCAGAATTTGAGAAAGAGTACCGGCTCTGATAACAGCTATAGAAACTGATTCTCAGACTGGGACATATGTTATTATTAATCCAGTCAGATGCCGAAGAAAGTAGAGATTTTTTTGAGTATGAGCCATGAATGAGATAGCAACAGACCCAGAAGAATCGTTTAAAATGAACGTGTTTTAGCATATGATCGATACAATTTAGAATGCGTTGGTCACTCTATTTGCACAATTTTCCAAAGGCGTAGATAGGATTAGATTTAGGGTTTGGCTAAAAAAAGGAAAAATACTTGTTGAAAATGGTTTTACTTGAAAAAAAAAAAAAAACCTACACTTAACTTGATTAAGCATTATTCTATGAGGTTTCTGGCCAAAGTTTGGTAAAATTTATTTTTCGGTATTGAAATTGAGAATTTTTATTTTCATATATTTTTTAATTTTTTTTATTAAAAACTGTGAATTTGATGTGCAAGTGATGTGAGCATTTTGTACGCAACAGTAGCTTAAATAGACCATTTCAAACATACGTGAATCCTTTCTACTGTTTTTTCTCATTTGTACCGCTGCTATCGTATACTAATCTTTCTAGCTTTGACTTATTATTATCGTATATGAAGACTATCTTACTTGGTCAGAGGTCGAGAGAGCTCTCCATAAGATGAAAAGTGGCAAGTCAGCAGGAGCCGACGAAGTTACAGCCGACATGATTAAAGCTGCCGGTCCATCAGGGATACAATGGCTGTACAGAGTCCTCAGAGCAATATGGAATGATAACCAAATACCAGAAGACTGGACGAAAGGGGTGATAATTCCTATATTCAAGAAAGGGAACAGAAGGAAAAGTGAAAACTATAGAGGTATTACCCTCCTATCCCACGGCCTTAAAATTATGGAAAAGATAGTTGAAGCCAGAGTACGGACAATATTAGAGCCCATCTTAGAAGAGGAACAACATGGGTTTAGGGCTGGAAGAAGCACAACAGATCTAATATTTGCCTTGAGAATGCTGGTGGAAAAATATTGGGAAAGGGGGAAAAACCTAATTATTGTGTTTATGGACCTAGAAAAGGCATACGATAATGTTCCTAGATCAACTATCTGGAAAAGTCTAAGAAAACTTGAAATACCAGAGTACCTCATTAGAAAGATCCAAATGCTGTACAATAACTGCAAGAGCTGTGTCAATGTTGGGGATGGTTACTCTGAATGGTTTAGTACAACCAAAGGAGTACAACAAGGAAGTGCCCTTTCACCCCTTCTGTTCATTGCGGTGATGGATAACATCTTAAAAGAACTAAAAAGAACATTCAATAGAGATCTACAGGCACTGGTGTTTGCAGATGATGTAGCAGTATGGGATGAAACAGAAGAAGGAATACAAAACAAATTGAAGATGTGGAATGATAAGTTTGAAGAATATGGAATGAAATTGAATAAAAAAAAAAAACTGTAGCACTAAAAATAAGCAGAAAGAATACAGACTGTCATATAAAATTACAAGACAACGAAGTTGAAGTTGTTGACCAATTCAGCTACCTGGGGAGCATAATTGCCAATAATGGTAGAAGTGAGTTAGAAATAATGAGTAGAGTAACCAAAGGAGCCAACTTCTACAGTACCGTGCGAGGCTTACTATGGGACATGAAGGTTCCCAGAAGAACGAAAATTGTCTTGTACAAATCATATCTCATTCCTATTCTCACATATGCTTTGGAAACATGCACACTAACATCAAGGGACCTTAGCAAGATCCAAGCATGTGAAATGAAGTTTCTTAGAACGGCCCTCCAGAAAACTAGACTTGACCGCATAAAGAATGATGAAATTAGATCAAACCTAGAGCTAAGGGAATCCATGGAAGAGAGACTTAGGTCATCAAGACTTCGGTGGTTTGGGCATGTGAAGAGAATGACTAGTAAACGACTGCCAAAAACTTATTTGGAAAAAAGGATACTGGGCAAAAGACCAGTGGGAAGACCAAGAAGAAGATGGACAGACCAACTGAAGGAGGACGTAGAGAGAAGAGGCTGGAATTGGGAGTACATCACAGACAGAGAAACCTTTCTGGACAGGAAAAGGTGGAGAACAATCGTCTATAACAACCAAGGCTCGTAAACCACACCCGGGAAACTGGAGATGGTCCCCAACGATAATGATGATGATGAAGACTATCTTCTGCCTGTGGCTTTGCTCGAGTGAAATTCATAACGCATTCATACACGTATTTGTTTTCGAATCCCACGGGATCTGATATTTAGGATAAAAGTAGATGGCAATACATTATTCTAAATTTTATTGTAAGCCGTTCAACCATTTCGATGTGAAATAGTAAAAAAGATCCAAGCAAATTAACTTTTACATGATATTAGTAGGATGTAAAAACTGTATTTTATCTTCAGTCTGTTTATATTACGAATAAACGATTACTTATTAGGGGCGCCACAATGAGATCTCGCACCACGTGAAAAACTTGCTAGGGCCGCCCCTGCGTGCACGATTAATGACTTTAAAGCCCTGTATGGGAACGACATTTACTTCATTGCTAACGCTTTCAAGTGATTGTTGGTATGTTTGTGTGGATTACTCTCTATACAATTATTGAAGTGTATGTTTTCGCTCTGCAGTCACCCGTTGGTGCTCCAATTGTTGGTTGTATTATGAACTGTTATAAATGTTGCTATTTGTCTTATAATATCTCTGTTTATCATCTCAGTAAGTGTTTTTATTATGAAATAATGTATACGTCAGAGGTTGTTTTCTTCTTTGTATTATTTGAACTGTTTGATTAGTGAGGTACATTTAACTTTTTGTTTGCCTGTTTGCCTTCTGCTATAACTTTTGGTTATTGTAGTTTTCTTGAAGTGGTACTGGCTCTTCATTGTAAGTAGTTGAACGCCCGTCATACTGTGTGACGTTTGGTGTTTGTATTCTTAAAATATTCAAAAAACACGGGGAAGTCTTTTCGTCTGAGGACTCTAATGTTAGATTTACAACATAAACTAAAAACATGTGCTTATTTCATATATTTGACATATGTGTTCTATAGCAAATGATTCAAGGAAAAACAAGTTGTCTAAAACATTGATTTCGAAGCGAAAAACGATTAACATTAACAAGAAGGGAAAAAATAGTAGAGGGAATATCTTTGCAAAACACGTTTCCCTGTCAAACGATTTTTATAATCATACTATACTGAACAGCTTTACTAAGAAAACAACAAACTTAACATAAAATACGTCACTCACAAATCTACAGGTTTCAAGAAAATGTAAAGAAAATTAAATTCATATTTTTTTTTTTTTTTTTTGATAATTCAAAAGCTGCCACTCACATAATACATTTAATACTTTAGACAACTAACAAATGTTGCGAAATATAGATCAATCAACTGGTTGTATTATTTCATTTGAAAAATATGTTATATAAAAATAAGAAGCTTTACACAATGACAACAACACATAATGCTAAATTAAATGTGCGTAGATTTAAATGTAAAGGTCGAGTTAATTTTGTCTTTAACTCCCTTGTAATTTCTGTAACTAGGAAATAAAAGAAATATATACCGGAAGGTTAGTTGCGCTGAAAGTACAAACCACCCACACATTCAACTAGTGTCTAGAAAAAGTTACAATAAAACATAAGAAAAACAAAAAAGAGGATTTTTTATGATACCCTGGTACTAAAGGTCATAATAAGAAATAAAAACGGAGCTATATAACTGATGAAGAAACACAAGTAGTCACAGCAATGAAATTGTGCACCATACAGTGAAAGAGACAGAGAATCTTCCGTCCACGGGCGTTTTGCATTGATGCCCTGTGCAAGGGATGGCAATAAGAGCTGAGCTAACAGGTGATTGATTACACAGAAGAAGATAAACTCCGGGATCAGAAATACATCAACTAAACTGTAGCACAGTCAGTAGAGTTTATAAGCAAATCAGGCGACAGTGATACGCATAACTTTAATGTGTGGGAGACGCGCGTTACAACTGCAAAGAAGGACCACCCCGATGATGTCTCTAGAATGAACAACATTCACATTTATAAATTGTTCTCGCGTGTCTAGCCGAGTTAAAGGAGTGAAGATTCACCAAAAGATGGCGACAGCAGATCAGATCGCCGAAATATTGTGTAATTATAAGCGTAATTATAGCACTCCTTCAACTCAGCTAGTCACCGGAAAACAAATTTCATATTCTCAACGCCAAGAAAAACTGCGTTCTTAATATTCACGTAAACAAACATTATGAACAGACCCGTGAAACAAACAGTTCCTTTCCACACAATTGTGTAAGAATTTCTGGTATATAGGATACACGAAATTTAACATGCAACTGCACAACTTTTGGAAGAGTCAGGTATTTGAGCAAAAATACTGGTGTCAGAGATTTGTTGATATTGATTTGTATTATTAAAAACCGAATTAGAAAAATATAGTACCTTACGCTCCTTTGTTGTAGAACGTTATTTTTCTAGCGGACATTTCCATTAAGAAATCGTTTAGGGAGAACCATGTTGCAGTTTGTTTGAATGTTATATAATTGTATACCACTCTACAAGTTTCTTTATTTAAAAAATAAAAATAAAAATGTAACTCTTGGCTTCGGATGTTAGTAATGCACCGAAATTGTAGACAGTTGTATACATATATTATCTGACATAAATATCAAATAGATAAAAGCTGGACAATAGTAGAGCACGTTATGATTCTAAATGGGAACACTGATATAAAAATCCTGGTACGAGGGTCGCCCTTAACTTTTTTCAAAAACAATAAAGATAGAGTTTGTTGGTACAAATTGTGTCATTGTTTTTTCAAAATATTTGCCTTTTAGATTCCCATACTTTTCAATAAGTTAGAACGAATTCTCGAGTCATTTTTCAACTCTTATTTAAGTAAGCCAAAAACGTGGTTTTAGAAGCGTTTAATACTTGCTTGAGGTGATGAAATCGCCGTCGACGAATTCTTTGTTTGACAATCCGCTGCAAATGGTCGTTAGGCCATAAATCAGGTGAACTCGGTTAAAGAAATTTTTCTCCCACAATTAATCACTTGTTTGACGTGCTGTGTGAGAACTCTCTTTCCCGTGATGATGTATGATGCAACGTTTTCCGTTGTTTTTCCTGATTGCATCGATCACTTCTTGCAAACAAATTGTAGTATACAATTTAACAATGTTTTTTCTTCGATCCTTTCAAGCAGAGTTTCTCGTCCTTTCGCCACCCGAGGGCCAGTAAATTGTCAACAATAATTTCACGAAACATTAACTTATACGGGCGTAATTCTTTTCAGTGTGTATATTATTATTCAATTCTACTGTTTGTTATCAGCACGTAACGGCGTCAGTCCTATAATAAAATACTTACATAACAGTCATTAATATTATCCACAAAGGAACGCCGCTCCCTTTGACAATGCGGTCTGTCCACATATGTTGGGAATTCCACGTTTTTGTTTGTCGCTGAAACATTAATCGCTTTTAGAAAGTTTAGTTTACACACTTACACAATACGACCACGGTATCCTTTTATGTGAAAAATTTTATTAATATTTTTGTTATATCATTAATGCAATTAGAATTAATTTTTTAATATTTTTCTTTCGTACCGTCTGTTCTATCTTCGAGGGCCACACGTTGAGAAAAGCTACTCTAAGGCAATAGTCGTAACATGTCCAGCAAAATTAAAGAAACAAGTAACCATTTTCTTGAAAGTGCTCGAGAACGAACAACTTTTGTTGTATTAGATACATCTTGATTGTTGCTTGGTTTCCGATTGATTCTAATATATAAGTGTTTCGTCTTCTGTTGCGGATTTTGCATTTCCTCGCCCGAATTGTTTGAGTATTTGTTTACATCAACTGACACTAGCTTGTTTTTTAGCTTCGGTCTAATTGTGCGGAAACCCTCTGGAGCAGATCTTTTTCACAGCTAAATATTCACGCAAAATCAAATGCATTGTGGTCTTCGGAATGCCTAAGGATGCCTTTATTTCACAGTAAGTCATACGTCGATTCTCATCAATCCCTTTTTTTAAAAGAAAAAAAATTACAAGTATAACCGATTTTGGTCGACCTTGACGAAATTCATCGTTGACGGAAGTACGAACACGACGAAATTCTGCAAAAAAATCGTCAACAGTATTTTGTGATGGTGATTGGTTATCAAAAGTTGTAGGAAGCGATTCGAGTTATTGTTGTTAAGTTTACTAAAATCATAAAAAATCATGCACCGAAAACCGTCAAGTAAGATTTTCATTTTCTCACAGCACTGTTCCTTTAAAAGTTCACTGTAAACTAGGCCATTTGACACTGTTATGACAGTAAGAAATGACAAATTTCACAATAATACAAATTTAACATTTCAATAGTGCCACCTAATGATCGTTAACACTTATCGAAACTTAAGGCGACCCTCCCATCAGTTTAATAACTTTTTAATAGCCCTGTGATATAATAGAGGCCTCGAAATATAGGTGAAACGGTTGCCTTTGATGATTGAAGAGTATGATTCTTAAGACGATACTGTTACCTTTTTACTAAATTCCTCAAAGATAATTTTTTTCCGACTTTTATATTTGTTACAATTGAATATCTTCAACTCATCGTTTTGATGTTTAATAAATATGTTTTTCCTGTGAAACCGATTACAGGAACAAGTGCCAGGCTTGCTAATCATGTATTTTGTCATTTACTGACTGCGAATGTATTACAATGTGGACCGAAACGCAATAATCGTAAATTGGGTCCACTCTGTCGAAATTAAATCTGACCGTGACGTGGATATTGCATTCGATATGCCGCGTATGAAGCGATTCGCCATTATTTTTCCAGAGTTTAATATTCAGCTACCACCACAAGCTCATCATCTGTGGCATTAAACAATGTTTCAAATTCGAACTTTATCCAAACACAACGGCAAGCAATAACTCCCCCGCGAATACTAATTGCAGGTTAACATTGGTGTTACCGTGGCGTGGTGTGCGAAGTTTACTACCTCACGAAAATAAAATGATGTGGATAAAGAAAATGTTCCAGTAACATAATGGTACTGCTATGTTTTCTTTAAGTTCTTTCTGTTGGTGTAACGGGTAATGAAGAAGGCCAACGCCTGGCTAAAAATCGTTAGGAAAAAGACAAATAAAAAACTGGGAAACTGACGCACATACTCTACGTGCTGCTATTCTACCCTAGTTGGTATGATGTCTGAAGCTGGACATTGGCACACGTCTCTAAGTAGGCTTTACAATGGTTTGCGTTGCTATGGAGCGGTGAGAAATATCAGTCTGTCATTGCTAAGGGCCCTACCTCACCAACACGCCATGACGACGTTACCACCTACGTATCCAAACAGTTAAAATTGAAATCAATGGCAGCTTACTCACCTGGCGACGTCGCCAATTTGGAGGCGTAGCCACTATTGACGACTCGCTGTGCCGTATCGGGATACTCTGGAAAGCTGGCGACGTCGCCTATAAAATATACACGAGAAAGCAGCATCTCACTCATTCAGTGGCCAGCCAGCTGCCAACATTGACGCTCGCTCAATTTAAGCACGATATTATTTGTAAAAAGTGTGATTTGTGTTGTAAAAAAATGTGTTTTCATACAGAAAGATTTATTGTGGAAATTCAAAACCGTCATTTTTAATGGGATAGTACATCAAAATATTATTCAGACCGTAATTTAAAAATTAAATGTTGGGACGAAATAGTTAATTTATTCAAAGAAAAAGACGAATGACGAACGAAGAAAAAAAACAATTAGGAAAGGGTAAATTTATTTACTTTAATTTATTTAAACACACTTGTCTGGCCATGATAATGGGTATTCAGTCACAGAATATTCTGCCAGTTTGTCTAGTTTCCTCTATCAGATACCGATCTGTGGCAGTTTCAAATTCCGTTACCGTCAGAGTATCTTCGTTAGAAAATCCATCTCTGGAACGTACGAAATTTTAAAAAAATGCCACATGCCTGTACAATCTTTTTTGCTAAACCCATATTTACATTCATTGGCTCCTGAAATATCCTCCACTTGTTGGATAATACACCAAATATACATTCAATGTAACGGCGTGCTCTTGATAATCGGTAATTGATTATTTGTTTCTCGTGAGATTAGTTTCAAATTTTAACTTGTTTTATTTTCATAAGCACATCGAACTTCATAGATACTGGACACGTGTAAACAACTTCAGCGATTACAGTTGACACTTCTTCCATAAACAGTACTACCAAAACTGTTCGTTCAAAATTGTCTTTGGCCGACATAACCCGAGTCTGTAAAACTCTGTCGAAAAGCTAAACCGTCTCTGTCTCTGCTGATCACTGTATAAGTTCAATCGAAAGTTCTAGAACACTATAAAGGCTTCCGACAGATATTTCTAGAACATTAACATTACTTAAACAATTGAAAATATATTAAAAATAATCAGAATTAATACATAATCATTTACAATTATTACAAAATGCTTAGAAATGAAAATTAAAGATACACAAAATTATCCACATAAATCATTTTTAACTGTAGTAAATCGACCTTTAAACATCGTGGCTCACCTTAACACAATTACAAACATTTAAGCAACTCTCTGGCATAGTTCTGTCCTTAAACATATTTAATGGTATTTACATAATTTCTTTTCATTAGACAAAGTCCTTTTACACTGATTTACAATAAAATACAAGACAAATATACAAAACCATTTTCAGTCACTCTACCTGTATAGCTTGCTGCAAATGCTTGATAACATACAATTCCAGTTAAAGTTTAGGTTTGAGGGCTGTTACAGTACGGTCTCATTAGGTTTTCATGTAAGCCAAAAGCTTCATCTCCTACTATCATGTATGGAATATTGTTGCCATTTTCTATCAGTGGTTTGGCCACAGGAATATTTAGATATTTGTTATTGAGATTAGCGTAAAAAGCACTGTCTTTAAAAACGGCTGAATCACTGCTTTTCCCGTGCACTCCAGCGTCTATACAAGTGAAATTATAATTAGCATCACACAGAACCAGTAAAAAATTGAAAAATAATTTTTATAATTGCAGTACAATGATCCGGTATGCATAGGTTGAATAAGTCTCATGTGGTTGCCATCAATGGCACCAATGCAATGGGGGAAATTGGAGCTGAGTAACTGTGCACTCGACATTCGTGGCTTGACTACTCTGTGGCTACACTGTTGGCTACATTCGGTTGCCAGAGGTAGCCAAAATTAAACTGCCGGCCACGTTGCCATGGCGTCCCAGTGTGGTAGGGCCCCAATAGTGCTTGCCAGTGTTGCCTCACATGGTCTGAGATATGAAGCTCCTGTTCTTTTTTGTTTTCCTAAGCATCTTTGACGTCGTGGTCAATACAAGCGGGAAAAGATTTTGGACAAGGAACTGGAAGGAATTCAGCCATGGCCTTTTGAAGGAACCACCCCAGCATTCGCTTTTGATTTGACTTCTCTTTGAGATGAGCATTGCAATAACAGTAATATTTGTAAACAACTTTAATTGACGACTTTTTGCTGGAAGATAATTTTTTCTGAGACAAATTTTTTCAGTTATTTGTGAAGTCAATTGCAGAAGTTTTTACGTCACAATTTTGACATGGACGGCATGTAAAAGATTAGTCCGTTAAAATCTCTCAGGGAGAAGCAGTTAGGTATCAGCGAAGGTAAATCGAATATGGTAATGTTTTGCTATAGTGGAGAACGGGATGATCGTCATTTCTCAGCTTCATTATTTTTAAGGTCTCACCCCCCTTAGTTTTTTCAATTTGATCTAAAACTGACTCCAGAAAAAATTGGGTTATTAGTATATTTTTAACTGGTGCTCCAGGGGGAGTGAAAGTTACAATGTTTCCTCTAATTGAGTGAAAAAAAACTATATTAAGTACTGTACTTTACATAAACAAACAAATAGTGCTAAATATGCAGTATATCAGAGTTCTTAAATAAATTGCGAACTCTTAGAATACCAAATTTTTGATATAGTCGAAGTCTTATCATTTAATACCTTTATGCCAAATACAGGAGGAAAAGAAGGTGCTTGTGTTTCTTTAGAACAAAAACTGAAAACTGGAAGAAATCTCTTGCAAACACTATATGTAAGAATTGGTTTTAAAATATACATTTGAAGAGTGGATTGCTACATCATCTGGACCCTATGCAGAATTATTTAAACATTTTCCTGAATCCTCGACCGATATAAATGTTGCTAAAAATGCTGTTGGGATTGCTGATTGATGTGTTGTGAATGGTATAGGAAATGACTTAGCATTACACCTGATTGGGTCAAACCACAAATTGTAAGACAAAAGATAAGAGGCGACTATAAACAGCCCCTGCAACCATTATTTTTTTACAGTAATCTTGTTGTAGGCCATGTTCCGCAGTTGTTGCATAAATATTTTTGAATAAAAATCCGTCTTCTAACAACTGTTTTTTTTATTTACTTGTATCTACCAGACGCGTTTCGCCCTTCTGGAGTGGGGCATCGTCAGTGGCTATAAATAACATAATATTATCATCATATTTGTGTATATGAATTATGTACATTAATTATATACATATGTTCCTGCTTTGTCTCATAGATGAATCACAGCAAAATATATCTCAGTTCCACAATGAAATAAATAACATTCATAAAAACATTAAATTTACAATAGAGATGGAGACAAATAATAAACTGAACTTCCTTGACATAACAGTCAGCAAGAAAGATCAATTACATGCATTCAGCATTTACAGAAAACCCACATACACTGATACCATAATACACAATACATCCAACCATCCTCAACACCATAAACAGGCAGCACTCAGACATATGCTACACAGATTAAACAACATACCACTAACTAAAAAGGAGTATACCACAGAATATAAAACAATTGTACAAATTGCTAAGAATAATGGTTACACAGAAAAATTAATTACACAAATAAATAATAAAATCATGAACAAAGCACACAAACAGATATCACCCAATACAGTACACACCAGTATCCAGAACCAATCTAATAAAAAATGGTACACAATGTCATACATCAACAAACATACACACAGGATAAGCAATATATTCAAAAAACAAGGTATTCAAATAGCACTTAGAACAAATAACACACTACATAACCATCTAAAAACCAACACTGAAACTGACCAATTCCAACAGTCAGGAATATACCAACTGACTTGCCAACAGTGCCAAGCAATATATATAGGTCAAACAGCTAGGAACTTCAATACTAGGTACAAAGAACACATCAGAGCCATAAAATGCACAAACCATTCCACATATGCCGAGCATTTATTAGATAACAATCACCCACCCACAACTATACAAACAGATATGAAAATTCTAAAAATCAACAACCATAAGAAACAATTATTAACAGTGCAAGAAAGTTATCAAATTCATAAAGCCATCACACAGGGAAAAACTGTCCTAAATGAATTCACAAATTTAACAAACAAAACACTATACAAAGCAATAGAAAACACCAAAACACATGAAAACCAACACAATTACTCACAAATCACAAATAATAGATAAGATAATCACAAAAAAAGATATAATTTAACAAAGACTGAACAAAGCAATAATCAACAGAAATAGGTTGGTACCACTGTACATACATAATAAACACATCGATGTAAACACAATAACTAGTTGATGTAGTTAAAAAGTGCAGTTTAACAGCAAATTATTCAGTGAGCAATAATGCTAATGTGTAGCAAGAAACAACCGTGCAGAAAATTGCGGAAGGTGCTAAACTGTAGCAAGAAACAACGGTGCAGAAATTTGCTGAAGGTGCTGTTCCAGACTGACATGTGCTAGCTGCAACAATTTTTAGTAAGTAGAGTTTATGTACATAAAGATTGTAACCATAGAGATAATTTAGTATTAAGAAGTGAATTTATGTTTGAACACGGATAATATAAAACAATATATAGAATAATTATAGCAGATTGAACATACAGACGTTAAAATTTTAAAGCAGGAACATATGTATATAATTAATGTACATAATTCATATACACAAATATGATGATAATATTATGTTATTTATAGCCACTGACGATGCCCCACTCCAGAAGGGCGAAACGCGTCTGGTAGATACAAGTAAATAAAAAACAGTTGTTAGAAGACGGATTTTTATTCAAAAATATTATTTTTTTAAGTGGATACGAAAAAAAACCAATTGAATATCGATTATCTGGTGCTTCTAACGATATTAAATGGATGGCAAAAGATATGTATTGTTAGAAAATATTTATTTTTTCAAAAATTGCAAGGATTACGTATTTGTATAGGTACTATACAAATATGAGTAAAAACTTGGTGCAATGCTCGTTTAAACAGGGATATTTTTGAAAGACCTCTACTATTACAATGAAATTATTGAAAACGTTTCTCAAACAACCGTAAAAAAATACTGGTGCGTGTATCAGTGTGTTCACGCACAAGCAGTGAAACTTCTATTTTGTTTCTGCGTATTTTTCCTGCCTATTTGTTCCCTCATATTTTTCGATGTTTCTTTCTCACTCTTGTGGACAATCGATACTATATTGCATTTGTACAGTAAATAGGTATCCTCGCAAACAAATGAAAATGATTCAAATGCTAAAGCACACCTCACTAGAGTAAAGAGTATTATTGCACCTAGTCTTAGTCTGTATTTTGTGTTTAGAGCGTTTAAAACGGCGAACATCTTAGACAAATTATCTTATAACCGTTCTTACGATCAACTTTCATTAATTACTAGCTTCAAAATGAACAGCTGAAGGCAAATTTCTCACTCATAACCAAAAAAGAAGCAAATCCTACTATATAAAAAGCTAACGTGTGGTCTGCGTGCGTCGTCTATAGCTGGTTCTCCTATTGGCTAACGAACGGCCAATCATCAACCACCATATTGCATTCCTTCATTTTGGATTTTGTTTATTTACTACAGTTAGATGCAGAAAGTCGTGTAAGACGAATGGTGTTCGATGTTTATGTTATATTATTTGTATCAGTTATACGCCAAAATTCATGTAAGGAGAAGGGATTCAATATTTACGCTATTTTATCTGTGTCAGTTATAAGCCCTAGGTCAAACCATAACCTAAGATTTTTTCGGCAGACGGTAAGAAACTGTGAAGTGTATTTAAAACTCGGAGAAACATAATGATGTATTGGTCAAATAAATAACAGTTATCCGTTTTCGAAATTATAGTCTACATTTATTTATGCAAAATCCTAACCAAATACTCTGATAATCTAACCAGAGTAACGTATTCATATAACAAACGATATCATTAAAAATGACTAATTGATTTCTCCTTATAAGCTTTTCCAGAATAAATTCTTACTACCATTATATATGATACCATTAGTTTTTGATACATTTGTTAACTATTAAATGAGATTTAATATAAACTTTTGATTAGATTTAAACCATGATTTAAACAGTGAAGGATATGACTATTGTCTCTGACTTACAGTATAAGCGATATGACACTCGAAATGCAACAACGATATTATTGCCGCAAAATAGCAGTGAGCAGAGATATTAGAAATACGGAGAGCAGGGAAAAAAATTAATGCGAGGCAATTATGTGTCGCAAAGTTACAATTAGTACGTTCGTTTAAATTTACATATTGCTTTTTATTTATCTACGACAACCAGAAGCAAAAATTCATGTAATGTATGTATGTGTACGTTATATTACCTGTATCAATAATGAGTACTAGGTTAAAACACAGCCTACATTTTTTTTTTTGTCCGGAGATAAGAAACGATGAAGTTTGTTAAAAACTCGGAGGAAGTTTACTTCCCGTCATTTAAAGTAAAATAATGTAAATAAATCGGTATTACCGGAGATCGCGATTCTGCCAGGAATTGGTGTGGTAAACTGCAAGAATCCACTAGAAACATTTTCCGTAGTACATTTAACTGTATTATGCCCGTCCAGAATGTATTACAACCTAATTTCTGCTTGAAAATAATGGTAGTCTACAGGCTGTATTACAACGGAATCACTGCTTAAAAACAATATGTCTTGCGATTGACTACAGCATTTGAGAGTAGTAGAAGTTATGATTTTCGAAAGCAATATTAATGGAGGGTTGTGGTTGAGTTGACGAGAAAGCCCACCGACACATTTGATTACAGCGTAATTCACTCTGAAATGAGTTTTACAAACCAATTAAACTGCTTTCATATGCGCCAAGTTACTGAAGGTATTAATAAATGCGGGTGAACGTAGTTCGTACCTATCGTGCTGAAGTGTGCCTGGACTAGGAATAAAACTGATATTAAATGGATAGCAAAAGTTTCTGGATTCCTAATTTATTTTTCATTTTATTGGTTTTATACATCCGCCCTCATTAATTCAGTAGAAGTTACTACTGTATTGCTGTGTAGAACATTATCAAATCAAGGCCACTAGCATTATCTAATAACAATCCCGTATAATTAACCAACTGCAAAATAATAATAATAAAATGAACTGCCAGAATATGGCGTTCAAACCGTCATTTTTGACGGGCTAGAAGCTAGTAAAAATAATGTTTCTTGTGCGTAATAATGGAAACTCCTCCGGATGTAAATATACCGTCTAACGCAGAACGTTATCAGATCTCTCGATACCGTGCCCAAAGAAGTTCCCCTTGCCATTTTTTGGAGATGCACTTCCTACTGAGTGAAAGTAAAAATGGCCAAAGTATTTTAAGAAAAATAATCGAATAGTTTGGACTCCAAGCGTTTAAACTTAGACCACGAAGGAATTATTGAATTTACACAGAAGTAGTCACGTAATGTTTGTATCAAAAGGAATATCCACATTTTTAAGCGATTTTGAATTTAATTTAATTTAATTGCCATTTTTTTTTTTTTTTTTTTTTACGGGATTAGTTAATCAGCTAGCTATACCCTTGTATCCCGGATTCCCAATTTCTGTTCAGTTATGGTCAAAAGAATTTAGCGTCAATCTTCGACAGTATTACCTCGGCAATTTTCGTTTGTTTGTTTGGTATGTCAGTCACGGCGTCGTTTAACAGTGTCAAGTCAGACGATGTGTGTGTAGACCATACAGTTTATTGATAACATTTTCCTTCATTTTATATGTAGGCCTATTAAGCCTATTTATCTGAGCAACAACGCCTCGACTGTATGGTAAGGCATGTTATTGCACTCGGTTAAATACAGAGGATGCGGTCTGCAATACCGACAGTGGTGATTACTTTTTTAGGCCGTTTTCCGTGGTAACTCAAGACAAAATGGGAGTAGTCTTCCCGCTGTTACCGAGCTCGATGGGTTGGCGGTAACGCTTGGACCTGGTATGTAGGAGGGACGTGGCCTGAAACTCTCCGTGCAGCCACCCTGATTTCGGTTTTCCATGGATTCCAGAAATCACTAGGTGGATACTGGTATGGTTCTTTTAAAAGGCGGAGGATGAATTCCTTCTCTTTCTTGTTCTCAGTCCTCTTCTACCTCTAATAGCTTCGACGTCAAGCAGGCGAAAAGCCACGGGAAAAAAATCCACAACTTCTCGAAACCAACACATTACAGCAACACAAACCATCATCGCAAAAGGGTTATATGGTTCGCAAACACTACTATTCCCTAGGTTAAATTAATCCTGAATCATCGTAACAGTAAATTGTACATTTGGATAGATGTAATCTTGCATTTTATTGCTGTAAGTGTAGAGTTTTAATAGTCTAAGCAACATATTTTGTGAGAAGAAAAATACCAGCTATTAAGCCTCGTCATCGAAAATAAAATACAACAGACAGAAAATATTAAAGACCTTGTACATGAAAAAAGGTGAATATTAGTGTAAAAGGTCTTAGTAAACGATCTAAAGGCCACGTTTGGACTGCCCAACGCAGAGAAACACAGGTTCGACAAGACCTGATTTCATTTCTTAATATATTAATACCGGCATTAAACTCTTTTTAAAATCACTCCATTCATTGTCCTTAGTATTGAGCCTTCAATCTACTTCAATATTATAAATTCGTAAGTAACTCTGTCTTTCTATTTGTTACGTGTTCACGGTTAAATGGATCTTTATTAAATTTGACAAGGAAATGTATGTGTCATTAGGAAGGACATAGCATACTTTTTCGGTATAAATAACACTTTTGTCATGAAAACTAACTGAACAGTGACAGACAGAAGGATAGCGTGTGCAGGTCTCTGTATTATTATATCGGTCACTCAGGCTTTGTTTCTTACGCAGTCAGTTTGTGGGACCCCTGTTACTTAACTTAGAGTTTTCTATTTCCAGTTCTAGCAATAAAATGCCAAGTCCAAGCTTACGAAGTCGCGGGTAACAGCTAGTTATAAAATAGAAGGAAAATAACGTGCACTCAGCATTTATCGACTCTAATGACAATCCTCTAAAGTCGATAAGCCATAGAGCCCAAAGGCACCACCTTCACCGTGAGATTAAGGCCACCTGGAACTGTGACTTTACTGAGCACTCAGCGGATGCGCGAAGCCTTGCTCTTATGAAAAAGTGTCAACAAAGTGCACTGAGCTGAGCTGACGTCGATTAGCGATAGCGGAGTGCGGCGGTGGTGAGTGATGGCCTGGCTGTCAGCTCGCCGGTGACGGGTGGCACAAGTTGGCCGGCAGCAGCCTTCATTAGCCTCCAGTCACTCGCTCACTGTCCCGCAGGGCCGCTCGTTAAGCTCCAGCTTCAGTGACGTGACTACTGCTAAGCCCATGTTCTACTCGTCACCTCTTACCATAACTTGGATATTTAGAGAATCTGTCGTTCACTATTCTTGAAGAGAAAATGCCTTCGGAGTTGTGAAAGAAGTTTCCAGCCAGAAAGGATGGTGAGTTCACTGCTCCATGTCACCTACCATTTCTGATGTTCCACTTTAGATTGTGTTTACAATTTAAAAAAATAAAAATAAAAAAAAACTGTTTTCGTCTTATTCCGAAGATACTGAAGTACTATACACCCCAGTTACTGTAGTGTTCATAAGTAATTCACACATATCTTGGGTCGAAGTGGTTTTCAGAATTTTCCAGTTGAAAGTTCTTATCACATCATAAAAGATATTTGTTGGCAATCATCCGGTTTATTATTAATCCAGAAATGCGAACCACCTATCAGCAAAGTAACCACTGAAACATTCAGTTCGTCGAATTTGGGATTATTACTCCAACCAGGGTCAAATGCACTTTTTGCTGAAATAGAATATCTGTTTTTCTCAGGTGTTAGATGAAAACACTTACTCTTTCGGTTAAGAGATAGTATTCATATGCGGAATGTCAAAGCTTGCAGATTTTGAGAGAGCTATATTTATTTATACTCCATTTCCATCAATCAGCGGCTCGTTTCATGTACCCGCCAGTGAGCCATAGTACGCTAAGGCGCCGCACACTGGCTCGGGGAGGTACTGGGGATAGGGTCGAGTCCTGGTCCCTGTATACTGTCCTTCCTGATTGCGGTTTCTAGGTGGTTTTCCATCAGCTAGGCGAATCACAGGACATTCCATAATATCCACCTCATAAACTGCACATTACACAAATAAAAATACATTTAGCACCTCCCCGAGACGGTCAGGCTAAGCGGCAAGCCGGCCAAAACACAAACACGTCGCATCGTAAAAAGAAAAGTACCGACCATGTAATAGCGGGACAAGTGCAAGGAAGAAGAAGAAGAGAAGAGCGGATCCGTTGCTGTAACTCTTCCACCATATTGCTGTTGTGAAGCTCAATCTTTTTCCATCAGGCCCGGCAGTGTACGAATTTCAATGATGTTCCCTCTTTCCGGTGGTTCAGGTTCAACTATGGGCATTGGTGGTTTTAACTAAGTTACTCTTAAGATGTGGATATTGCATTTCACCAAGAAAAATTGATGACATATCACACAAGGGTCGAAAAGAAAGAGCAGTTGATCACCTGACGGCCATTTTTTTTAAATCCATATTCCAGAGTTATTCTTACTGTAGTTACACTAACTACTTGATAGACCTACCACTGATTTTGAACTACCCGAACGGATGTTATTAACTACTTCTGTATATCTGCAAGTCGCGTAAGATTGTTCTAAGTGAGATATGATTTTTTAAAATACATAATTGTTAAGACGCAAATTAGGAGTACTCCCAACATTCACCTTGAGAATTACGGTAAGCTGCAATCAGAATGGCCGGTACGCTTGGCTCCAGGTCTGATTGTACCACAGAGGGCCCAGTATGACACCGTCAAACTGGCGGATTATACAGGTGTTCATTCTTTTAAGATTTACGATTGGTTTACTATAAGATACCATAGCCTGGATGATATTGTTCGCAAGAAACGAAAGGCCTTTCGAAAATGGCCTCCTTATGAAACAACCATCCCACCATTGGCCTCAAGTGATATGGAAAATAAAAGGAAATCCGAGTGGCCGGTCCCGTAATGGAAACATTGACTTTACGAATGCCGTGCCAGAATATTAGCTCTTGTCTTGCCCTCTAGGGTAGTTCGGAGCGTTAAACAAGTCACGTTCAGAAACAATCATAAATGTCTTTGTACACGACACTGTAGAAATCAATAGCAAAAATTTCTGATTTCAAGTTTCTACAGTTTCCAGGTAGAAATGATGTTAAAATAAATTCTTAATACTTAAAAAAAGAAGCGAAACATCAATCATCTTAAACTCTGTACTTTATCTGTAGGGATAAAATCTGGAGTAGTTTTTTGATCATAATTCTTTCCAGGAAAATATGAGTTTATATCCAGTACATGTATTTGTTGTTCGATTACCAGGTTCTTAGAGCAAGAGAACCCTTTATTGCGTCGTGCTACATTCGAGTGTTTCCATATTGCACTGTCATTAAAATAAGTCCTTTTATTCTTATAGTACAACTGCCAATTCAAAAATTATGTCGAACAGAAAGAATCTCTGAATAGGGAAATGTTTCTTGGATTCAAATTCAGTTCCGCGAAAAATTAATAAATACCGAACAACTGCATGGTTCTTACTTTGCAGCCCATCATTCCAGAGAACACCATGAATATATTTACCGGGATTCAGACTGGAAGTTATAACCACAGGCATCTTAACGGAATATACTACTTTTCACTCAAGATACAAGTATACCTTGCTTTATTATTTTATAACTGACGACTCATAAGTGAAAGTAACTGAGGTGGATCAGAGAAAGAGATTTTTTTAATATAAACTATAGGCGAGTGTTCACTCTGCCTTATTTTGAAAGATGTTTTGTGATCCAAAGGAAACCACTTTTTTAGCCATCGCTTGTACAATACTTCGTGCTAGCAATGTTCCATAGATTCCACTCCTTCATTCTATCACAGAACCATATCTTCTTCAGAATATAAGTCCTCTCCTTGCATTGCTTGAAAGTAATCAAACAAACATGTAGGTATTGAGAATAAACTCTACCTGCTTCAGAGAGATTGCTTGAGTTCGGTTCTAAGTCAGGCGGCGAAATATTGTTTAAAATCTGTCCGTAATGAACCCCTCTTTGACTACGCTGTAGTGAACATTAGCACATTTCAACATCTTCTGTATTTCAAATTTTGACATCTTATCTACATCTGTTGACTGTTAAGTAAAGTAAATTCATCTGGTAACACAATTTCTGATTTCTATTCGTTTCGCATTTATCTAGCCTAGTTACTAATAAATTGCCTAAAACCTACAATCACCATTTCAATTAAAACTATGTATTTTTGCAATCAGTTCGTAAGTTTCAGCCTAAATTTTAATACGAAAAAATTTGAAGTTGCGTTTCTTTGTAACGTTTCTACTCTCTGGTAAGTCAAACTGTATTAATATCTCACGCTGCTGTTTTTTTTTAAAAAATATGCTAATATCATCTCACAAAAGTAGTTGTATTCGATCTAAAATCATATTATTTCAATAGGATGGATGTGACAGCCTTTTAATGTTACTTTTTTTCGGAAAATAGTTTCAACTTCTTCTTTTGGTTCGTCGTAATTTACAAAATTTGCAGACGTTGCAAAATTTTAGGTCCTTTCGTGTCTATTCTACGTACTCACGATTACGCACTACATATTGTGAAAAGTCATTTTTCGATCAGACCGTCAACGTTAGTGTTATAACGATCAAAATGGATCATGTGAAACAAACATAAATTAAAGGTATCTTTCTAATCTGGAGAAGAAAAAATTCCTTTTGCTGCATAAATAGCACGAGTGTGTTTGCATACTACGTTTCTTCTCGCCACTCAGTGTGTATTTATTTTTTTCATGCGAAAGAAGTCATGACGCAAGTGTCAATTAACGCGTCAAGGGTAACCGAGAATCCGATGCTAGAAGAGTACCATTAAAAAATCACGTTCGTCGGTTAAAAATAGGTTTACTATTCTTTGGTGTTTTTCGTAAATTTCAGAGTTAATGTTTAGATTTTAGGTTCATAATTCTGTTGTCATATAAACCGACTAATATAAAAACTATTATTTTACATGGTCACTAATGAAGTTTCACTGCAGCAGAAATTCCTGAAAACGGTCTTAGTATACTGAAGTCATTTTCTCCCATGCACACTTCAGCATTTAATAAATACATTTATTTCTGTAGAACTCAATTGTGACAAAAACTACCAAAAGTTTCTTGGGTTTAGCTCCGAGATGGCAAGGCTCGTGTAAGTAATAAACACAGTTTTTAAATTCTGTTTTAGCGCAAAAAGTTTAGACAGATTCCTGTAAACGTACTTTTCGTTGACACAAAGTAAATTGACGAGAAATCAGTTTTCTTCATTTCCCACAAACCTTTACCAAAACACTTTATTTTCATACATAGCCCCAGTTTAAATTAGTTTCTTCCTTTATTCTACTCCTTTACTCTATTTCCGACGAGTTTCCGCTACTTTATCAGAGAGAAGAAATTCCGTACATTCATCTCGCAACCACAAATTAATACTTTAGACAGCTTGTCTGAAGCCTTCATATTCATTACTGCTATTTGTAATATTATGTAACAATACGACTTAAAAACATTCGCTCCCTTTTATTATTCCGTCGTAGGCTTCAATGTTTATCGCAGGAATGGAAGAACTTGAGAAAATTAAATATTTTTCTTACCTCATTATGGGTATTTTGCTTCTTCTCAGCTCATAATATGGCACATAAATATTCGTTCAGTTCGCGGAAATACGTTTTCTACATTTACTACGAAATTAAATACACCTCATCTTACTAGTGTGTTATGTTCTCCGTATGATGGGTACTTTTTAACTAACTGCCATGACGATGCTATCTGCAGCGAGTTCGAATTTCTTGCTAAAGCTTAAACTTTAAGATTATTATTTCTGACAAATGATAAGATTATCAATATTTCAATATTATCAATATTTCCAGTGAACAGTAAATGTTTAATGTTAATTCTTTGCTGGATGCCCTCTTGGGAAAGTGCTTTCATGAAGTTTGTGATGTTACTCCAGTATTTCTTGCAGCCGAAGAACATGTGATTAATGTTGCATTCCACATCTCCTTCACAGTCACACCGTAGAGATTCAATTGTATTAATTCTTTGTAGATTCGAGGGAAAGAGGCCATGGTTGAACTTTAATCTAGCTGTTGGTATCTGGGGGTAGATGCAAGCGTAGTGGTGACCTCTAAGTTGTGATGTTCTCTGTTCCACATTTCCCTGCAGTTTTCTTTAAGGAAGATTGTGATATCTAGACCTGGTACCTTTGCCTCTTCCTTATCGCTTCTCATAGTACTCTTTGATAGACCTATCCCAAGCGCCACCTACATTTCCACGTTTACCAGACTAACAGCGTGGTTAAAATATGACCAGTCATGGTGATTTAGGACTTGTATGAGTTCAACCCAGCTACGCTGCGCCTCCTTCAACACTTTCCTCTACACCATAACTCGTCCTTCTATCTGTACTATTCCCCACACCTGTCGCCATCGCTATTTTATCCCCACAGTGAAACCCCTGCATTGAGAAACCATATCCTCTTTATATGAACTGTTGAGTTAGGTCTGAAAGAACTTGTGTCCTGTGGCTAACTGATCCTGCAGAATAGGGCCTACACCTATACCATGGCTGTATAAACGGTTTCAGCAGAAAATCCACGGAAAAATCAATCCACTATCTTTTTTTTTTAGCATTTAACACATCGCTAACTATGGACAGTCCTGGAATGTACATCTCACTCGCATACATCATTAATTAGAAAATACAAGAAACTCTTCCGCGTTGTAATGAAATTAAGCATAAACCTTTCGTGGTAGTAAAGGACACTACAGTGATTTATCTTTAATACAGTGTCAGGCGTGACAATTCGAACCTGTACTCCGTTTTAAAGCTTTGTTAGTGACGTTTCAAATCTTATAACTTTCTGACGTGATTGTGCAGAGACCGAGCGTGTTGGGTGAGCGGTTAACGTTTTGGCCTCTCATTAAGGAAGGACACCGGTTCGAATCCCCGTCCGGAAATCCAGACTTGGGTTTTCCATGGTTTTCCAAATCAGTCCAGGCGAAAGCAGTGATACTTCCTTGAAAAGGCCATGGCCAAACCGAATTTCTTTCCGTTCCTTGTCCTCAGTCCCATCCCGCCTCTAATGACCTCGACATCTTCTACGCGTAAGCCATAAAAAAAGATTGTGCAGTATAACAAGTAACGATGGCAAACGTATGACTCCCACATCAAACCTATCGTAAATTTCACTTTTTGGTTTTACTAAAACTGTAGGCAAGAGTGTAAAGTGGTTAGCGAAACTCTGCCAAAATACCTGCATATAATGCATGAGATAATTATCCCACCGCTTCAACCAACAGTGAAATACCCTGTATCTCATACGATGGCTAAGTTTTCATAAACTGAATGCCTGGTTAAAAACGCTGGATTCCAAATGTATGGTAATTTTACGATTTTCAGAAATTCTTTATATAATAGCTCTGATCTCTCATTTCTCCCTTTCCAACTCTACCAGACGATTCAAACATCTTCTTACAGCCTTTGTTCTATGCAACTTAGTTGAAAAACCTGTCGCAATGTAGGCCTAATAAGCGTATTCTATGTCTGCAATTACTACAAAGATATCTGCGAGGCAAAAATATTTTGAATTGTATCCATTAGAAAACATGACTCGTAGATTCAGTTTTTGACGGATTCATATGTCTAATTTTTCAGCCCACTGTTTATTAGAGCATGCGGCGAATATAAAAAAGGTATTTAATCACCTGGAGATAAACCTTGAATTGCGAGAGTCTAATGCAAACTTCATGTGAAATAATGAAGATTTCTTCTTTAACGTACAAGTCCATCCCAAAATGGCTACGTTATGGGCTGTAAGAAGTTCTTTCGGAAAAAAATGATGTAGTAGTTTTTATTTGGTAACATTGTTCTTGTGAAAAACTATCTATTCATATAAGGATAATTTGTTAATCAAAACACACTACTTCTCATTGAAAGAGACTTATGGTTTTCAAAATCCTCTTGACAAGCAAAAATAACTTCTAATTATCCTTTTCAGACAGATTTTTAACCCACTCAAATTTATATAATCAAGGTAGGTAACTCATATGAAAATGAAAGTGAAATCACTGTGTAATAGCTCGGAGGCACTGTGTGGTAAGCCGACTGACATGCGTGTTACTTAATTAACCTTCATCACAGCTGTAGCATGTTAAATCTAGTTGTTTCTGCAACCTTTTGATCTCGGTCATTACTGTAATTAATCTCCCAACTGCCTCTTTGTGAGGGTAATACCTCCAGGATTACATATTGCATCAAATGAAGATTGTTTTTGTATAATGAAACACCAGTAAAATCAGAGGGGAGATGAAATTGCTGCATTTCAAACAGTGTCTGTGGTTTGTGGAAACAGTTCTGGCTACCGTTGTCTGATGAAATATGAGAAATGAGAAACGCGGACGTAGAATTAGTTTCCAGCTTTGTGGTTTCCGCCTCGTTCTTTTCCTTCCGGTCTCTCCTCTCTTTTGATCCAAGCGCTGTGCCAAAAGAGAAAACCGAGAATAAAGAACATACTTCAAGGAGAAGCTTACATTGGGATGTAAGCGACCTTCCCTTGTCTGTAGAGTATCATAGAAGTTCGTTGACTGCTGCTTGTTTCATAACCAAATTCATTTCATTCACTGGGTTTGATTTGCTGCTGCTGCTTCAGAAGGCTTTCGTACTGCTCCATGCTTCTTATTTCATTTGTGGTAAAATCGGACTCGCAGGTGTTGTCATCATCTTGAACATGGCTACATTGTGCCTCACTGATTCCAGCTCAACAATTGAAAGGAATATAATTTTAGGATAGTATGAACTAAGATTTCTGTCAGCTGTACAATACATTACTTTCATTTACATATATCTTCATATAAGAGACTGACCCTGTGCGACGTGGAAAGTTGTCAATTTACAGATAAACAATTTAATAACATAGTAAATACACCAGAAAATCTGCAGTCACAGCAGACGTAATACATTCATTATATAAACTACATTTACAGACACTACTGGCAATTACTTTGTAGATACCTTAGAAAAAGGTTTTCGACCTAGTAGCAGTTGTCAATTAAAAATTTTTTGATTTTTTCCTGAATTTAATCTTATCATCTGCTATACATTTAAGATGTATTGAGAGATTATTTAAGATATGTATCCCTGAATATCGGACCTCTTTTTGAACAAATGACAATGACTTGTAATTCTTTGGAAGATCATTTTCTTCTTCTAGTGAAAAGGTAGCCCTGAAGGGGCAAGTACTGCGCAACACAAATAACACTCTGTACTGAACAGACGCGCCAACACAGTCATATGCAGTAACAGTAACATATACGAACATTGACACACAAGAGAAGGCAGCGGGAAACCGCCCCACTTCATTTCCCCGGAATGTACCACTGCGGACGGTACTCTCAGGTACGGGATATGGTAAGCGCTTTGGATGTAAGGGTATCTATTGGTAACGAAGCAATTGTAACCTAAAAGGTAACATTAGATTTTTTTTTTTTGTTTTTTTATACAAACCAATTTTCACATTTTGTTTTACACATGAGTCAAGTTTGACGTGGATCGTGTATTAAAACTGTAACAGGTCTGGAGATATATATATTTATAACTTCAGGTTTGTGATTCATGACATGAGCGAAATGGTTTTGCAAGCTGTTAAAAGACAGCATTTTGTTTGAGTATTCTTGTGTGTAAAAGTCATGCAGTGGGCTCGTCGCATCAAGAGAGTCGGCCAGCTGGCTGCGACTGTCCGCTCAGCAACCTGTATCGATCCATAGAATGATTTATTTCCGTCCACCTCGCCCAGGCGCTTCGTCAAATTTTTACCCACAAAGTTTTCGACTAATCCGCAACTACTTGAGCACAGCTCAGAGGAAATAACAGCGAATTAAAAGGAGAAAAAGTATATGCATAAACAAAGTGATTGGCACGGTCAAGTTAGAAACGTTTCAGAGATCGCCTCTCCCAAGCTTGGCTTAGGTGAAACTAGCCACAAGGCAGTATGTATTAGGTGAGCCTGAAAGGTTGTATTCCATCAAGTGCGAGTGCGAGAAAGCGCATCTACCATACGCACCACTAACAGTTCCCCCTCCTCCAAAGTTTTTATTGCAGTTATCATTCTATACTGCCCTATGCAGATTCTTTTACAAACCGCACATCTCCTTATAATTTCCGTCGACATATAAGTGTGTGCTCGGCGGAAACCTCTCAGACACCAATTAATTCTGTACAGTGTCATATATGTCAAAAGGTAATTTTCAATATCGCCGCCTTGTGCCACATCTTCAACATTTCCGTCTCCTGTATCTAATGTCCTTGGGTCTTACTCGTAATTTATTTTGGAAACAATAGTTTTCTCTGTTGGAATTGCAAATATTTTATGCATAAATTTATTATACATTACCTTATATTCACAGTTTTTTTCTGTGCGACAACATTTTGGGCAAGAAAAATGAAAATAAAACCACGATTCGTCTCAGAGTTCCATTTCGTTATATCGTACGGTCTTGATTCGCAACGTTGGTACAACATCTTCCACTTGCTTTTAACTTTAGAATAAAAACGACTTAATACGAGGACATTTAACGTATAAATGTTCAAAACATGTTCGGAAGGATGGAAATATACAGCTGAAAGAAAACTATAAACGAGGAAACAAAACAAATATTAAATGAAATGTTATTGCAAACAATTTTTCCCGCACTTGTTTAATTAATTAAATGGTAGTAAATAGCGCCTATGCCACTGTTTCACATTTGTTTAATGCCGTACGTCCTTCTTCTTCCATCTCAAAGACTTAATTTTTAACATAAAATTGCAACATTTACCTATTGGTTACTGCTTACTATTTACAGCGGTGTTATTGAGGTCGGTTGCTGTACACCTTTGCTTTTTCCCCTAATCGTATTCCACTTGAGCCATTTATCTAAATGTTGCCAGCTTGATGTAAACAGTGCGCCTTATCGCAACTCACTTGTTTCCGTTGGCCATTTTGTTGTGTTATTGTCGTGGTGTTGTGTTGATAGCGCCAGTTTTGAATGTATATCAATGTGTAATGTTTTGCTGGTCCGATTTCAGTTTATGTATGATGCGTGAGGATGTGGGTTTAGTAGGCCTTTTTTATTTGCAATGATTGTACTTTCTTTTCTGTTGGATTAGAGTTTGGTTTGTTAGGTCGTTTATGACGTCGTTCAGTAGTAGTGTTTATTCGATTTGCTAATTTTCCTGTAGATTGAGAGTGTTGTGTCTGCAGCTGTTATCTGTAGAAAATGTTCGTAATTCGGCGTGTCTAACTGTTGGACTATGTTACTGAGTATCATTTATTCTTATTTTCAGCTTCTTTTGTGGTTTGTAAGTTTTTTGGAAAGATTCTTATATAGACGTACTTTATTATGAAATCTAAACAATTATTGCCATTAAGATTCTTATATAGACGGACTTTATTATGAAATCTAAACAATTATTGCCTTTAAAGGTGTTGGAATTGACTACTGGGACGGAATGCATATTGCCAGCATATAAGAAACTCATTCCGAATATGGAAATGAGAATGGGTAATAGTATCTTCCCAGGAATGCCATTATAAGGCAGTATCGTCTTTTTCGTTTCTGCTTGCACTCTATCTAAACAAAGAAAAGAGTACAAAATGCCAGCTTCCTAAATCTGAATACGACGATTTTAAATAGCACGAGTAGAGTATACACTAAATGATTTGGTTGTCTTATGTTCATACATTATACTATAAGATCGTTTAGTTATCTCTTACATTACTAATAATGATTAAACCCTTATTTAGTATTTCTAACTTCAAATCAGTAAATTAATAAAATAATTTTTTTAATGTTAACGACATCATATTAAGTATCCCATAAGTAAAAGAAGTAAGCTGAAATTCCTTCTTAATACACTAGTAAAACCACAGATGTACGTAATTCAATATCTGGTAGCTAGAAAATTTCTGATGCTGTAATTTTAATTTACAATGTAAAACTGCTGAAGCAAAACTTTCTCCCACTATAAGCTTCATGGATAAAAAAGTAAATAAGCAAAGAAAATGAAGGGACAATTTTTGCGATTCTAATCAAGAGAAAGTACAGAACGTTTTAATTAAAATACTTCCATGGAACACAACTAAATGCGTACAACGGGGCCACTCATCAAGTGCATCTGTTCGATCCGAGTCTATTGATGCCTGCTGCTTTCACGGATTCCTATGTTTATTTTCACATATACAGCTGGATTCAAAATAAAGTACGCGTAACCCTAACGGTAGGTATATTCAAATAGAGATCGATTCCTGTCTGACCGTTAAGCAAGCTAGTTTCCCTAAAATTAAGGAACGGAAAGGAAATAGTGAATGTTTTTTAATATACAGTACAGTACAGTGTTGTATAATATAATACTGTACTGCTATTGTTACGTAAACAACATGGTGGCGCAAACATTATATTTTAGTCATGAAATTTTCAGTTTTACATCTTCACGCTCTAATACAGCAGAAGTACATCCGGGGAATGCCATCTGGGTCGTCGAAGAATTGAATTAGTAACTTTAAGATTTAATTTTAAGTAGGAATTAATTAAGTAATGTATTAGTGCTGTTTATTGAAGCTGTGATCTACCAACAAGAGTGATATTCAAGGAAGGAGTGAAGCGAGAACGAGTAGAGAACTCTAATGTGTAGAGATAAGAATGGATTTATAAATGTACTTTGGAATATTTCGAGATGGAGCAAATGTGTAATACAACATAGCGCTAACGATACGACAATATGTAGACCTTTTTTCAATATAAAAAATAAGACCAATCGAGCCCATAAACAACAGATCTTCCTCTACGAGTTATGGCGTAAGTAACGAGATGATGGGTTATATTCAATTTTACGAAAAAAAAACAGGTAATGAACTTTCCAACAATTTTTTTTTGTCAAGAATTCTTCTCGGGTATTCTGCCTGATAATTTCTTCTTTCAACAACGTTTCGGCAGCAACCTCCGCTGCCTTTATCTGGTGAGATGTCATACCGAAGCTACCACTGCGACGACACAGCACTTTCTGTGATACTTAGATGATATACCATCTCCCCACCCTATAGGTATCTGACGTGAGAATTAAGTTTTTCCCGGAGTACGGGTGACAAGAATTTACTGAATTACTTATCTTTAAAATGAGAAATAATTCCGCAGGTGCCGTGTATTAAAGTGTGCTGCAGTATCTTTTTCAGAGGCTACAAGAGTTGCTGATACTAAACTGTGAAGATATAGAACGACATGGGATTTGTTGTTTTAGAAACAAATCTCGGAAAAAAAGTGTGTACCAGAATTAGAACGAAATTCATTTTTATATACAGGGATTCAAACAGCCGCGTTCCAAAAAATAGAAGTGTGCATAAACGCTAAAAAAAAAAAAAAAAAAAAAAAAAAAAATTTAAAATCTATTGGCGTTTCTTTTAACTAACTTCCGCTAGGAAAACTTAAGTTTTGAGTCAATTTAGTGTGCTTGGTCAAGAGACCATCGAGTTTCGACGTATGTTGCGAGTCTTATGCATCGCACAATGACACTCGTTTGCTGTCACTGGAACGACGTGGTTCCCTTCGCACAGATATGAATTTCGCCGTCGCGAGGCAGTGTGAGAGGGGGCATAGGGGGGGGGGGGAGTAATTGGAAACCACAGTACGAGCGGCGTGCGTGGGAGTGTATCGACCCTCGCAGCGGCGCTTCGGATCCTGTTTCTTAGCTGCGCCTCTTCGCCAGCTCTCCACACACTATATCATGAATCCACTCAAACGTTTTCTGTCTCACGTATTGGTTAGGTTCTCCGATTTCACTAAAATACAGCATAAAGCGAGGGGCAAAAGTTATGATGTTTATTTGTTTCGTTCTAGCAAAAAGGTGGTTGACATTTCCGGGAGTATAAACCAACTTCTCCGAAGTGTTTTTTCTAAACCGAATTAATGGTAGATTTCAAATTCTTCAGCTGACTGATTTGTAAAAAATATATACTGTATATATTTATATAAAATTCCAGCTCTATAGAATTTTATCCACATAATTTGAAGAAATAAAGTTTGCTTGTTACGTGTAAATTTAGTGTAACAACAGGATTAATAAACTGATTTTCTGTGCGAATGTTTGATAACCGTGAATAATGTTTCCCAAGGAGATTTCACAGAAGTCTCACTATCTTTACCTCACAATTGTTTTTTTAATTATTATTCCAGTCAGTAAATTATTGATTCTAACGTTGAATAGAAGAACTCCGTGCAATATCCAGGTAGCTTTGAACGTTTTCTCGATGTTTCTTTGTTCAATGGCGTCACTCATAAAACCAGGCGGGTCTGAAATTCCTATCTTACTGACAAGACTGACGCGTTTAATACCAATATTCTTTTATTGCCACTTACATCATATCACCATCTCTACATTCAGTAATGGTACATTTCCTATGTTGACATCAGGAAATGTACCATTACTGCAAATAATTTATTTACGATGTTTCATGTTTCACTCTATCTGTGAAATGCGTTTTTTTTCCGTGTTCGAAATTAGCTGACTTATTAAGGAATAAAGACTAAAACTTTAATCAGATTAAACGACTGATATCACTCTTAATATTTAATACACTTTGCTGAATCGAAAGTTCGAACAGTAACGGTATGTGTGCTTCTAAATAAACTTTGATATGAACATTTCGTAATCTTTGACAACAGCAGAGGGAATCCGACAATTTCCTCTGCATATCGCTTACTTCCGGCCAGCGATAAAATGTGCACTGATTCCAGCTGCGTACACAGACTGTTTCTGGTAAATCGTTGGGGTATTATTCTGCATAGAGACCGCAGCTGGAAGTACAAAGGTGCAACTGTTTCTTTTCGTTCAACTCGTTCTTGGTTCATTAAATTTTTAGTTCACTATTCCTTCTCTGTTGAAAGCTTTCACCAATATAATCAATACTAACTGTAAAAAAATAACATTATTTGGAAACCGAACCATTGCAACAAGTAGAGAGTTATCACCTGTATTTATGATTTGATTAACTACTTTAAGTAGTACAGCATTGATTAACTTCCATTCTAATTGCCAGAGTATTAAAAAAACTATTCCAATTTACACGACATTCTATGGGGGTTACTATGGTTTGATATTGAAAAGAATACGGTGACATATAATAATAATAATACCAAAGAAAACAACTAATGCTTTTCCTATATGACCAAGCGTGGTATGTGTGAGGTCAAACCTCTGGCCTCGTATTCCGGAGAACGCCGGTCCGGGCATCCAGATTTGGGTTTTCCATGGTTTCCCCAAATCACTCCAGGCGAATGCCGTGATGATTCCTTCAAAAGGCGTGGCTGAATAACTTCGCTTTCGACCAGGCGTAGAGCTATAAGTAAAAAAACCTATTTGCTCAGATTTTGTTTTAAAGCGAAAATTCTTTACGAGCTTTATAAATATATCATTACGAAAATTGGTGAAGCCTTAGACGCAACGTATGTTGTGAGGTCGCCGAGTCACCAAAGATGTTACATAGCAAAGGGAGTGATGGTGACGACATTCTGAGCCCTCTGCCTTATAATTTATATCCTTATTAAAATGTATTTTTAGTACGTTTTATCAGTTATTTAATTGATATCTGTTTTTTAAATTCTGGGTTTGCAATGAGATTCAATAAAAGAATTAATCATCCTGATCATTTGGCCAAAAAATAATTATAGTCATATTTTTATTGACTTCTTGTTACTATTTAATTAATATTAGATTGTAATTACTACACTTTTCCAAAACGAAATACAGTACTTGGATACAAACGCATTACCTTTGCGTGACTTTAGTACCTGTTGCGAGCTTACTATGACTGATCTTTGGAGATGAAGCTGTGTGCACACTACAATGTGATCAAAAATGCTAATATTAGACAGCAACTGGAGTTCACAGAATGGAATTAGACTTTTTTTAAAATTATTTTTACACCTAACACAAATGACCGCTGTGCCAATACAAAAACTTCAAGGAGATGAAAGGATTATTTTATGTGTGAGTGGAGACTGTCCCGGCGTATCGATGCAACAAAATCTTCTCGGGTGTCTCGCCAGATGGTGGTGTAAAAACACGACGTTTCGACAGCTGACTCTGCTCAGATACCTGATGAAGCAGAGTCTGCTGTCGAAACGTCGTGTTTTTACACCACCATCCGGCTGGAAACCCGAGAGGATTTTGTTGCAGGATTATTTTAGCTTTGCTCATGATGCAAATTTACTGCTAATTCAACACGTACGGTCCAAACATTAGGGTGTGGTATAATTTAGTAGAAAGTGTTTGTGCGACCCTTGGGGAGAGTGGCTGCATTGGATAAGAGGTGTGTGGGAAGACAATTTAGTCTGCGGGCATATCTCGGCGGCGGCTAAAGCCAGGACAAACCGCAAACTTCATTAAATTGTAACCACCAGGAACACACCAAGCAGATAAAATACATCAAGTCTACGATTACAAAGGGAGTATAACTGACTGAACAACTGGATAATAAATGGCAATTCGTCACCCACACTATTAAAATGGCTTAAAAATTTGAGAATCTTTATTGCTAAATGTGACGAATACTCAAATAACCCAATTACTTCTTTCAGAAAATAATTATTTCATCAATCCAGCAGAAGAAATACTTTCAAAAGCTTGTAACCAAGTATGTTAGAGAGCCTTTTAAATGTCTTTTTCGTCAATGAGAGTTGCTTTCAATGGCGATAGGATGGCAATACATACTTTGACCCCCGACTGGTTCTCCATGTTACTGTCCTCTTCCACAAGGCTGCTTGAATTTGGCAAAATCTATTGTCACTCTTGTAACGGTGTAACCTCTAGCACTCACCCTTATCTTGTTAAAACGGTAAAATGCTGACAAAGTTGAATCAACGTAACACAGGGCAGGGCATTACGCTCGTGTTGCACTGCAACATATCGAGAACGAAACATGCCAAAGGCGATACAACTTTATACCTTAAAAGTCGTATTGCTATAGTTTTTTATTTCAATTATAAAATGAAAATAGGCGTACATAATTGTAGCTACAATTTAGCATCTTTTCATCAGATAGTCAAACTTTTTTTTTTTTAAATGATTCCATCATTTTTTTGTTTTTAAATGTTCCAACCTTTTCCAGAAATAATTGTATTTAAGTACAGATTCTGAAATTAGTTATTTTTTAATAAATAAAATCACTCACAATGTTAAACGAATTGCAAAGAATTAGGTTCATGACTTGCCCTGAGACATATATCAGACTAGCGTTTTGCAGGAGGACGCCGGTTCGAATCCCTGTTCGGGCATCCAGAATTGGGTTTTCCATGGTTTCCCCAAATCACTCCAGGTGAATGCCGGGATGCTTCCTTCAAAAAGGCCATGGCCGAATTCCTTCCCGTTCCTTGCCCCAGTCACATCCCGCCTATATTGACCTCGTCTTCGACGAGGCATAAAGCCAAGAGTAAAAAAAAAAAAAAAAAAAAAGCATTTTCCACCTCTTCGCCCGCGCGGACCGTGGTGTGCATAGAAATGCGTTTGCCTTTTGTATTTCTCCTACTAGTAAACCATAAAACTTTGGAATGAAGTATTTTTGTAATCTTCACCGTAAATTAAATTCTGTTCTTTCTGAAGTC
>JARYHS010008075.1:3108127-3176346 GCA_031002005.1 Vandiemenella viatica | reverse complement strand
ATGCATTCTGCCTTAACCTATCCCGGCAATCCTACCGGGTACAGGGGACCTACAGTTTAACGTTCAATCCGAACCACGGAAGCATCCTGGCCTACTTCACATTTCACAGCAAACTAAGCTAGACGTGAAAGGCCTCTGAAAATCCCCGCCGAGACAGGATTCGAACCGGGGACCTTCCGATACCCAATCAGGCACCTTAACCACTGAGCCACCAGACCATTAATGGTCACTTCTAAATGAATACTGGATAACTCATTTAAAAAAAAAAAAATGATGCTGCTCAAAATGCCAATAGATTTATTCCAACGAAATCATGTTTAAATTGTTATCACATTCCACACTTCAACAAACCCGGCCATAGTGTTTCAGAGGATTTTGTACACTAGTCTCAATAACAGATTGCTGGCTTAAATATTACTACTGCCCCCGCTCTGCAGGCGACAAACATTCAAAACTAAAATGTCTACTACATTTTAAACTAAACAGATTACTCACCCAATGAAACCTCTGAATCAAAATACACAATAAAACAGAATACACAGTTTTATATATATATATATTTATATATCAGAAATATATTATAAAGGCCCATTCACACTAGCGGTCATCTCAGCTCAGGTCAAAAATCGCTATACACGTAATCCAATGGGAGTATTCACACTACGCGGTCCGCTCAGGTCAGGACAAGGCAGGTCAAACCGAAGATCGCGCCGCCACCGATCAACAACGGTCAAGACCTGAGCTGAGCTGAGCTGAGCTGACCGCTAGTGTGAACAAGCAACGGTCAGGTCAGGTCAGATCAAATGGGCGCCGAATGTCTGAAAACTATGCTTGTAAGCAATAAAAAAGAGTATATAAAAAATAAATATTTTAGTGGTATGTTATTTCTGTTTATTATAAAGTCGGCAAACTTTAATATAAATTCAAACATTATTACACATTTTAGTACTGCAAAATACAGATCCTGTTTCCGAATTAAAAAAAACTATTCTGAATTTATTTTTTGTATCAAAGGCTTCTGTACGAGCGTTAGAATACAAACAAAGAATATTTGTAAAATAGGGTTTCTCTCGCTCATCCTGAAATGCACTTTCTACATGGCATGAAATTTTATCCTTCCGTAAATAATTGTGCAAAATACATGTTACTAAAATTATGTTATCAATTAATTCTGGAGCAGAATTAATTTTTTCTAAAATAAATTCGAAATCTTTGAGCCCTAAAATATCAAAGCATTTTCCACCACTCGTCTCTCACGGCATATCCGGTAGTTAGCATTCATTTTTCTTTTGATCTGTTTGCGCTTGGAACTCTGGATGCACCCTGAACCATCCTCTTTTTGATCTTGACGTATTTTTAGGCTCTTGATCCAAAATCATTGCGATGTAATTGAAGTTGGAGTTGAAAACGACATTGTTCACTATGAGCAACTGAAATAAATGGCCTCGTCTACTACTTGATCTGACCTGACCTGAGCTGAGCTGACCGCTAGTGTGAATGCTATCCTGGATCGTGAGCTGAGCTGACCTGAGCTGAGCTTAGCTGAACTGACCGCTAGTGTGAATGGGCTTTAACCCTTACACACTCTGCATACTCTGGACAAACAGAAGAGATAACGATCCATAATTTGTTCAAAAGGAAAGTGATGCCACTACTTACTCCCAAAACGATAGAGCTGTGTGTTAACAACGTGTTGTGAAATATTAGAAATTAGGTACCACTACTCTGTTCTCGTTTTTGTTCACAAAGTACAAGAGCTTAATATTTTCCTCTGTTAGTAATTACAATAACAAGGAGCGATGTTATTCCTCTGGGGTATAGGGCATGATTGCAGACGCAGGTGGCCCTGGTTCACTCCCTGTGTCAGCCACTACTTTGCTTCAGATCCGTCAAAGCCTTGCTTCGATCATGTGAATCGCTTAGACCAGCGATTCTCTATCTGTGGTCCACGAAGATGGGAGAGGTGGTGCGCAGGCAAATAATAAAAATTTAATTATTGAATTGAATTAAAGATATCACACTAAATAAGTAACATTGTTGTCATAAAGTGTATACCATACTCGTACTGTATAAGGCTATAATCTAATATAAACTATCAGTGAAACTTTCCAGAAGCCATAAAAATACCAATGATCAAACAAAAATCTGGTATTTCAAGGATATGAGGACAATATTATTAATTTGTTTAACAAATATTAGAGTCCATTCCATAAATAACTGACATTTAATAGTTCATTTCTATATGAATTCAGAACAAGCCTTTAGATTGATTATGTTATAATAGTACAATAAAGTGTGTCCCAAATATTAATAATATATTCATAACTGAATAATTAATGGTGCGTAGAATTATTTTCAACATTTTGCTGGACCACGGGTTGGAAAGGTTTGAGGAACGCTGTTAAAAACCATTCTGTGGAACCACTAGTGGTATTTAAGTGTAACAGGTTGGCATCGGCAAAGAAACAGCTGACTAGCCTGATGGCTCAGTTCTTTAAGGCGCGCAGCGGGGGCCCAAAAATCTCAGGTTCAAAAACCAGTCTCGGCTAAGTTTTTTCAAGTATTAAAATTACACTAGAAAACCTTACTTTGTAACTATGAATCATGTTAGGACGCTTCGTGGTTTCGTATTCCCTGTTGAACTGCAGGTCCCCTTAACCCGTCGGAATTATCGGACCGAGCGTGGTGGGTGAACGGTTAACGCTCAGGCCTCGCATTCGGGAGGACGCGGGTTCGAATCCCCGTACGGGCATCCAGATTTGGGTTTTCCATGTTTCTCCAAATCACTCCAGGCGAATGCCGAGATGCTTCCTTCAAAAAGGCCATGGCCGAATTCCTTCCCGTTCCTTGTCCCCAGCCCCATCCCGCCTCTAATGACCTTAGCCGTCGACGAGGCGTAAAGCAATAAGTAAAAAAAAAAAAAAAAATCGGCTGGCGCAGCAGTTACGAAACTCCGTCTATGGTTCATTAAAACCACGAAATATTATTAGGTTTATTATACACTGTGGAATCAAATTAAATAGACGGTTTCTATAAACTACAGTCGTGCATTTCACATTCAGTCGCCCAACCGGTTCCAGTCGTGGTTGGTCCCTCGCGTGATTCAAAGTTTCTTTAATATTTATTTATTTTCCTGTCTACATAATATCCCAGCACGTATAATCTATTCTGGACTGTTGTTTCATTTATTTTACACGTGTATACTCTTGTTTGTAGATGTAATAAATTTATGTGTAGCTATTGCCGAATAATGATTTTAAATTAAAGCTCTAGTCGTGAAATTCATTTGTCAAAAAACTATTTCCGTTATTAGTGTTATCAATAATGCAACTGCTACTATTGCCATTAGTATTAAATATTCCCTTAGCTTCCATTCATACACAACGTCGACTGTGCTCGGAAGATGTTTTAAAAGCTTCATGATCCCAAATTGTTAATGACGCTAAGTTTCCATCACCTTCTTGAGGACCCGCATCTGTCAAGATTATGTGTTCCGTGGCTTCTCCTAATCACCCCATGCAAATGACGGTAAGGTTCTTTGATACGGCTAATAGCCTAGTTTCCTTCTAGTTCCTTCTCATAAGTTGCACACCAGCTCTAGTGATAGCTATGTCGGCGAGCAGTAAAGTCATAGTGGAAAAGAATGAAACAAATAAAACGTAAAATAATTCAATACTGACACTGTTACAGTCAGATACGTAAATGGTGTCGTTCGCTTTGTTTTCGCAAGAATATTTTTTATGATACCAAAAAGAATTACTTTATATAACAACGTTCTATTGATCCCAGAAAGAAGACAGAGGATTTTTGTACTGTAGTGATATGTACTTACAACGTATTTGTTTATTATTTTTAAAATACTGCCTTCGTTGTATGTAACCACACAGCCAGCGCCAACTATCTGCATTGCACTAATTACTGTATAATGCTTCGCTCGCGGATACTGTAGCGAAGACAACAGATGATGACCATAATACTTACTTAAAACCGCCCTCATTTGAACCGGCGACTACTACAGTGCGCATACAAAGTACTGGTACAGAATTAGTAGTTGACAAACCTGATATCGGTTTTCCATATTTTTTTAACCACTGCTGGAAAATTCTTGGATCAAAGGCCAATAGCAGAATTCCATTATCTGTATCTAATCGTTTCCCGGCGGTAATGACCTTGATGTAGACCAGGGATGCCTTGAACAGTTTTCTGGCCCGCATGATTAATCACACTTTTGCAAAATATTTTTTATTTTTCATTTTTAGTGTTATGTATTTGTTTACAATGTGCATTTAGTATCATTGATATTATATTACCTATGTTTACATGTAAGAATAATAGTAAACACAATACTAGCTTGGTATGTTTCAATTTTTCACTAAAAAAATGTCTACAGTTGCTCTAAATCTAATATGGGAATAAATAATTTTATATGCGGCCCGCGGAGTTATCATGCATTTCAAAAGTGGCCCGAGAGATTATTTGGGTTGGCCACCCCTGATGTAGACGAATCGTAAAGCTGTTATTAAAACCGCCGTGGTGGGTGAGCGGTTAACGCTCTGGCCTCGTATTCGGGAGGACGCAGGTTCGAATCACAGGTCCGGGCATCCAGATTTGGGTTTTCCATGGTTTCCCAAATCACTCCAGGCGAATGCCGGATGCTTCCTTCAAAAACGCCATGGCCGGATTCGTTTCAGTACCTTGTCTACAGTCCCATCCCGCCTCTAATGACCTCGATGTCGACGAGGCGAAAAGCCATAAGTAAAAAAAAAAGTAATTGAACCGTCCTTCTCACGGTTCGATATATTTGCGGCCCGCCGCCGTGTTCTTTGCTTTTGTCGGGACCTGAGTCGATTCCCGCTGCGCTGGTGTTTATATCGTTGCCCTGGCACAGATAAAAGGGCGGCTCGGTGGCTCTCGGGGCAGTGAGTGGTGTGGCGTCGCGGAGGTCTTGTGCTCCGCGGTTCGGTGTATGCGGGCCTTGTGCTCGCGTTTCTGTTATCTTTCTAGTTGTCTCGGAACTTGTCTGCAGCTCTGATTGAAACTTCCTGGCAGCTTGGCTGTGAGAGCGATCGCTATTCCTTCTGGTTCTGTGTTCATGGTCGCTCCTCCTTGGACCGGTTGTCGGTGTTGTGGACAGTTAGTTGGACGGCGCCCGTTACCCCGTGATCCACAACTGTGCACTAAGTCTACCTGTCTGATTGTAAGGCTCGTGTTCTATGCTTCCTGGTCCAGTTATGGACTGGCACATATGTGGTTGAATTGTGCTTGATTGGATTTGCATGGAATTACTGTGTAATGTTACATGTGAAGGGTGACTGATGATGGTGCAAACTGTTACAAATCGGTGAATTATGGATAGTATGTTCTGGTGTTTCTTAAGCTGTTGCGCCACTACCGCCTTAACTAATAATTGTGTGCGCTTAACCACATTCTAATTTTTCTTAATAATTGTATGCATGATGGTTAATATGGTTTTGGTGTATTGTTTGTTTCATTTGTGAGCGTGATCAAGGCGCTCTCCAAGCGCACTCGGTGGGCTCGCCGTGGGGGCATTTGGACGACAGTGTTTACTGGGCGCGGCCTACCCGGCGGTGCAGACCCGCAGGTGGAGTTATTTACTTCCACCCGGAACTTCCTACCCAGGCCCAAGTGCGGACCGTGTTATGTCTTATCCCTCAGGGATTTGCAGAAATATTTACTTACTTTGTGTGCATAGTAATTGTAAGGTTATGCTTAGAAATGTATCTGTTGTGAAGTGTTGTGAACATGTTAAGGGACTACATCCCGCATTGTGATTGGGGTATTGTATCTGGTTTGAAAATAAGTGACATTAGTGTCACTTATATTGCATTACATTTTCTGATATTGTTGAATTGTTTCTTAATAAATGAATTGTAATTATTGAATGATTGTCAAGTGAGAAACGCGTTCCCATCCGGCACCTCCCATTTCCCTGGTTTGGGCTGTCCTCCTATTAATAATACCATATCACTGTTTTTTTTTTAATTATTATGAAATAGTCCGCGGCCGACGGTCGAACAATGCCGGAAGCTGACCGCTCGCTCGCCGGGAGCAGTTTCTTCCTTGTAGCGCTAACAGTGGGTTGCGTATCCCGGCGAACGCCCTGTATATTAATAAGCAGCTGTCAACTGTTGGAGCAATGCATGTGACAGTCTTGCAGTGTTACAATTTGATGCAAGTTATAAAATAATGCCATCTGTACAAAACATCCGCATACAACACCTGCTGCGGAACCCCGCCCCTCACACCGATTGGCGAGTGACAAAATTTATGGACGACACCTTACAAGAACTTGGTTATAACTTGTTATCCAAAGCAGTGGGAATTTATATAGTAGTATAGAAAACTAGCCATCATCCTTTATGGCCGATATAGTCGGCAGCAAAATCGGGATCATTGGCACGAATTACCTCACTTTACTCTTTGCTGCTTGCGAAGAATTTAGTGTTCCCTTTTACTAACATCTGGGATACCAGGTGGCTGGTGTGATCACATCTGGATGTTTAACCAAACAAGGCCTTGTACTCTACCTGATAAAGATCTCAAGTTGTCAGTCCTATGACCAGCCTTTCTGAGAATTATTTTTGATTTAAGAATCTCAGAATAGCTTAGCTCACCCACAGCACGGTAACATTGTCTCCAATTACATCCGACGACATGTCACTGCTCTTCTGTCCCGAAATTCTAACATTACGCTTGTCCCCTTATTCCATTCACCCTCTTCCATCACACTCAAGATGGCCTCCCTCTTCAGACGGCAGGCGACATCTCGAGCTGTTTTCCCCATTTTGTTAGTAGCCGCTAAATCTGCCCCCGCCTCCAGTAGTGCTCGCACTATCTCTACGTGACCGTGGCAGGAAGCCAAGTGGAGTGGCGTCCACCCTCTCAAATTCTTCGAATCGATATTTTCCACAGAGCGGTACTGCAGAAGGAATCGGACGATACTAAGGCGTCCGTTGGCGGCGGCAGAGTGTAGTGGTGTCGGCCTCAAGTTGCGTGCCCGTTGCCAAGGGTTGACACCCGCCTCCAAAAGTAATTCCACCGTTTGATCACTGCACGTCTCAACTGCATAGTGGAGTACATTCTGCCTGCGAAAGAATACGGCATTCGCGTCCGCCCCGGCGGCTAGTAGTGTCTGCAGCGCCTTGTCGCATCCGATGATGGCCGCTAGCTGGATTGCCGTCCAGCCGCCGGTGTTGCCGTCTACTGTGCCGCCTCCCAAAAGCACCATCACTGTCTCCACACTGCCACTCTTTGCTGCAGCAAATAGAGGCCTGTCTTCCCAGTCCCAGCCGTCGCCTACGTCGACCCGGGCTCATGCGTTGATCAGCAGGCGAACCACATCAGCATGGCCAGCTGCAGCTGTCACCTGCAGAGGTGTGAAGCCAGGACTCTCGAGGGGGCGCCTGCCCGCAGTAGCACCCGCACCGCCCGCGTCCTGCCGTGCCTGGCCGCCTCGTGCAGGGGACTGGTAGTGTCCTCTGGATTTGTCACCGTCACCGAAGCCAGATTAGGAGAGTCGCACAGTGCCAGGCCGAGGAGGTTAGCGTATCTTCCACGGCTCAGTGCCAGCACTAGAGCCGTACCGGAGTCAAGCTGCCGCAGTCGACTGCGAGTAGCCGAAAGCTCACTCCAACAAGTGACACCCGTGTCCAGTAGTCGCTCCAAGCACTCCCAGTACTGGGAGCGGTCGGCGTGGGTCACCACCAGCGACCACGCCAGGTCGTAGTCCGAACACATGTCTACCTCCGGGGGATACGGTTGCGAAGTAATTATCTCGTTTGTTGGATAATGTCTTATCTGATCTTAAGTTCCGTTGTGTCTATAATTTTTAGACGATGTGGTTATTTATAGTCCTACCTTCGACGAACATCTTTCCATCTTCAAGAAGTATTGACCAGACTGCGGCAAGCTGGCTTGACTGTCAAACCAAGTAAAATTCATATTGCTCGTAATCAGATATCATTCTTAGGTCATTTGGTGTCTCCTCAGGGCATCCGTATTGACCAGGATAGGACCAAAGTATTGAGAAATTTTCCCATTCCCAAAAGTAGGAAACAAGTAGCGAGATTTATAGGTGCTGCCAATTATTTTCGGCGATTTGTTCCTAACTTTGCTCAGCTGGCAGGTCCCCTCAACGATCTGCGTAAAAAGGGCAGACCATTCACCTGGACGCATGACCAGCAGCAAGCCTTTGAAAATATTAAATATGCTATAGCCAACCCGCCGGTTTTGGCGATTCCCGATTTTGCTAAGCAATTTGTCGTCCAGACGGACGCCTCACATTCTGGTCTAGCAGCGGTCCTCTTACAGGTTGAGGACAATGGTAGAAAGCCCATTGCCTTTGCTTCAAGAAAGTTAACTGATACCGAAACTCGTTACTCTACTTATGAGTGCGAAGCTTTAGCTGTTTTATTCGCCCTAGAGAAATTTCGCTTTTACTTGGAGCATAAACACTTCTTGTTAGAGACCGATAACCAGGCTCTCTCTTGGGTATTAGCGAAGCCCCGTAAATCTGGTAAGATAGCCCGGTGGGCGCTTCGTATTTCATCCTTCCGTTTCGATGTCCGTCATATCCGTGGCACGGAAAATCAAGTCGCCGATGCGTTGAGTCGCATCTTTGAGGATGACACTGAGTTAGAACCCATGGCCCAGGAACCGGTACAGGCTAATGCTATTCTATCGGACTGCCCGCAATTATTTACCAACCTTAAAAGAGCAGATCAGGATCCCTTTTGGGGTCCCATTAGGCAGAGGATTCTTAATGGTACTCCGGTGGCACGTGTTTTTCCTTACAGAAAGGTGTCTTGTGTCAGCAATCGAGTGGTAGTGATAACTGGCGTATTTGTTTGCCTGCAGCTCTTGTTGCTCCCGTCTTTGCCTATTACCATGATTCACCCTTGGGTGGCCACTTAGGCCTTAAGAAGACACTGGCCAAGATTAACCAAAAGTTAACTTGGCCGACCCTTCGTCGCGACATTCAACAGCTTATTCAGCATTGTGAAGATTGTAAAAGAGGCAAGCCGCGATCAGGGCCGAGTTTGGCACGCTCCAATCTGATAGGGAACAAGCCCCCTTTGATAAGATATATGTCGATTACGTCGGCCCCCTTCCTCGTACTAAGCAAGGCAATCGCTACGTTTTGTAGCAGTCAACGCATTTACGCGATTTGTCTGGCTCCTTCCCACACGGACTGTGACGCTCACACTACCATTCACCAGCTGGTCAGTAATTTTCTGTCTTTGGGCCTCCCCGTGCATTGTCACGGATAATGCTCCTGCCTTTGTGTCATCGCAATTTAATAATTTCTGTTTTGACCACGCTGTTAAACATATAACCACTACCCCGTACTATCCTCAGGAACATTTGCCGAAAGAGTTAACAGAAATCTTAAAGCTGCATTGGTCGTGTATCACACAAGTCGCCTACCAAATGGGATCAAACACTCCCCTGGTTAAGCTTAGCCTTTAACACTGCGAAGCATGAAGCTACGGATGCTACCCCGGCGGCTTTGCTATTCGCTTACCCAATTAATACGCCCTTGTCCAACCTGTGGGACATTAACGATCTCATCCCTCTAAGTTTACCCCTGAGACATTAAGGGATAATTGGGAGCGTGCACGGGCTACATACAGATGGCGCATAAACGGCAGCAGCGCCGCTATAATAAGAACAGAAACCCTTCACGGGCAGGGTAGGTGACGTCGTTTTCCTTCGTAATACTCCGGGTCGTCAGCAAGGGAGCCATCAAGGAAAAGGCAAGATAATTCCGTATTACTTAGGGCCTTATAAGATAAAAAGATTTTGAGGGTCAACTTCATTATTCATGATCCGAAAACGCGCAGAAAACTGCGCGTTCATGTAAACCAGCTCAAGTTGTAGCCTTGTCCAGGGGAGAGGTGGTCTTTGGCTTGTGCGGGGAGATTGAACCGTCCTTCCTCACGGTTCGATATATTTGCGGCCCGCCGCCGTGTTCTCTTTGCTTTGTCGGGACCTGAGTCGATTCCCGCTGCGCTGGTGTTTATATCGTTGCCCTGGCACAGATAAAAGGGGCGGCTCGGTGGCTCTCGAGGGCAGTGAGTGGTGTGGCGTCGCGGAGGTCTTGTGCTCCGCGGTTCGGTGTATGGGGGCCTTGTGCTCGCGTTTCTGTTATCCTTCTAGTTGTCTCGGAACTTGTCTGCAGTTCTAAGGTTACAACGGGCTCCCCTGATTGAAACTTCCTGGCAGCTTGGCTGTGAGAGCGATCGCTATTGCTTCTGGTTCTGTGTTCATGGTCGCTCCTCCTTGGGCCGGTTGTCGGTGTTGTGGACAGTTAGTTGGACGGCGCCCGTTACCCAGTGATCCACAACTGTGCACTAAGTCTACCTCCAGCTATCTGATTGTAAGGCTCGTGTTCTATGCTTCCTGGTCCAGTTATGGACTGGCACATATGTGGTTGAATTGTGCTTGATTCGAATTGCATGGAATTACTGTGTAATGTTACATGTGAAGGGTGGCTGATGATGGTGCAAACCGTTACAAATCGGTGAATTATGGATAGTATGTTCTGGTGTTTCTTAAGCTGTTGCGCCACTATCGCCTTAACTAATAATTGTGTGCGCTTAACCACATTCTAATTTTTCTTAATAATTGTATGCATGATGGTTAATATGGTTTTGGTGTATTTGTTTCATTTGTGAGCGTGATCAAGGCGCTGATCTCCCGGACTCTCCAAGCGCACTCGGTGAGCTCGCCGTGGGGGCATTTGGACGACAGTGTGTTTACTGGGCGCGGCCTACCCGGCGGTGCGGACCCGCAGGTGGAGTTATTTACTTCCACCCGGAACTTCCTACCCAGGCCCAAGTGCGGACCGTGTTATGTCTTATCCCTCAGGGACTTGCAGAAATATTTACTTATCTTGTGTGCATAGTAATTGTAAGGTTATGCTTAGAAATTTATCTGTTGTGAAGTGTTGTGAAAATGTTAAGGGACTACATCCCGCATTGTGATTGGGGTATTGTATCTGGTTTGAAAATAAGTGACATTAGTCTCACTTACATTTTCTGATATTGTTGAATTGTTTCTTAATAAATGAATTGTTATTATTGAATGATTGTCAAGTGAGAAACGCGTTCCCATCCGGCACCTTCCATTTCCCTGGTAAATTGTTTGGGGCTGCCCTCCTATTAATAATACCATATCACTGGTAGCAGAGCCACAATCCCCCCCTCTGGGTACGCATTTCTCGCATAGTATTAACTGTAATAATATTTTTTTTTTTTTTTCTTTTTTTTCCTTTTCTGTCAATGTTACTATTCTTATTGCATTGTTACTAATTCATTTGTGTAGTTCAGGTATTACCAAGATGAGCTGCAGACACTGCCCAGGTATTCGCTATCTTCGCAAAGAACAACTGGCTTATGAGTGCCGCATACGTAATGTTCTGGAGGAGGGCACTGTGCCCCAGATAGCAGCAAGACTTCGCGAGGCCCTCGCGGCGCCACTCTCGCTCGCTCCTGAAGCCTTGGTGAGTTAGGACAATTTTTATCCAATGTTTCGGACGACCTCCAGGCGCTTCGTAGTAATCTTGAATTGATGGAAACTTCGTCATTTACTGCTAATCAGGTTGCGAGAGTACAGGCTCAGTTAGTTCACCTTCGTAATAAGTTGTTCGATGTGCAAGCAGTAAAATTGAATGATGAGCAGCAACGCCTGAGGCACGACTTGTTGACATTAGTGTCAGCATTACAAAATCGCGTTTGTGAATTGGGGCTAGATAGTAATGCTAACATTCAATTAAACCAGTTGCAAAGAGACAGCCAGTTAACGGAGCAACCGGCCTCACTCAGTACAAATAGTGCGTTCGCTAAGTTGCCAAATCCGATTATGTGCTTAATATTTCTGAGTTACAAATCAATAATTTACAGCAAATTCAGCAGGTTTTGTGGTTACTAGAACAGTTTCACGTGCATGCTGAATCTTTGGGAATTTCACATCCTGTGTTGCTATCTTTGTTATATCCCCTTACTAGGTCGACTTTGACCGAGATGCTGGCTCATACCTTGCAAACGGGGGAACCATTCAAGATTTGAAACATGACATAATTGCGTCTAAATTGTCTCTCCGTATGAGGCTTGAGCTAGAACGACAGTATTTTTGGAAAGTTCAAGGACATCAGGAACCCCTATCGCAATATATACTACGCGTGCGTACAGCCGCATCGGCCCTTAACATGTCATTGGCCGAATCAGAAATCATTACGGCGATCCTTCAGGGTATGCGCCCGCAAGATAGATCACGTATGATTTTTTCAAAACAACCTGCATCCTTCCTTGAACTCCAAGAGTTACTTAATTCGGCCGAAGCAGTTACGTTCGCCGATAGCCAACCGAATTAAATATTCTGACAATTTGCAAGTTCAAAACTCTCACAGTGAGTCCTTAGTTTCTAATCCGCGAAGATGTTACCGTTGTGGTGCACCTTCCCATTTGGTGCGTAATTGTTCCCTTGCGAGAAGGCCACGTGGGAAACCATGACGCCAGGCCCCCCCCCCCCACAAACCATCGAACTAAATCCTGTTATACCTCAATTCATGGTAATATAAATAGATCTTCTAGTTTACCCTTCGTTTGTGCCACCATAGGCCAGGAACCAGTGTGTGCTTTACTTGACTCTGGCAGCACTTATTCCTTAATTAATTATAATTGGTATTTGGAATATTCTCACCTCCTTAAATGTTCAGCTCCACGTTCGGTTAGCGAGAGATGTCGGGTTGCCGATGGGCGTATGTTACCCCTCGTAGCCGTTGTACGTGGTAGTGTCTCTATTGCTAAATTCTCATGGCCAGTGGATCTTTATTTGGCCAAAGATTTAAGTACTCCCTTAGTCCTTGGATGTGATTTCATTACACGCACTGGTCTGGTATTGGATTGTTCTTCAAATTCCTTTTCTTTAAGTTTTCTCCTCAGCAAGTTATAGCGTTCTGTTCTTGTAGAATGTCCACCTTAATTAACACCGTACGTCAGGGAGAGGATAGTTTGCAATTAGACCATTTGGATCATAAGAGGACGGAGCGAATTCGTAAAATTTTGAACCAATTTCCGGATGTTCTTTCAGACAGGTTGGGTGAAACCCACCTAATCAAATATAGTATCACCCTTACTGACGATAAACCTGTGCGTCAGGCCCCCTATAGACTCTCACCGCCTAAGATGAACATCTTAAGGCAGAAGGTACAATCTATGCTGGATCAGGGCATTATACGGCCTTCCACATCACCGTATGCCTCTCCTGCCTTTTTGGTGCCTAAAGATCAAGGTAAGGATTATCGTTTGGTAGTAGATTACCGACGCTTAAATAGTAAGGTCGTTTTGGAATCCGTACCCCTTCCTGACCTCCACAACTGTTTCACCTGGTTTGCTCAGGCTTCTTGGTTTACCGTGTTGGATTTAAATCAAGCCTATTTTCAGATACCCCTAGCCGAACAATCTAAACCCTTAACAGCCTTTAATACAGATTGGAACCTGTATGAATTTAACAGGGTACCCTTTGGCCTGGCCACTGGGGCAGCGGTTTTATCTCGTTTGTTGGATAATGTCTTATCTGATCTTAAGTTCCGTTGTGTCTATAACTATTTAGACGATGTGGTTATTTATAGTCCTACCTTCGACGAACATCTTTGCCATCTTCAAGAAGTATTGACCAGACTGCGGCAAGCTGGCTTGACTGTCAAACCAAGTAAAATTCATATTGCTCGTAATCAGATATCATTCTTAGGTCATTTGGTGTCTCCTCAGGGCATCCGTATTGACCAGGATAGGACCAAAGTATTGAGAAATTTTCCCATTCCCAAAAGTAGGAAACAAGTAGCGAGATTTATAGGTGCTGCCAATTATTTTCGGCGATTTGTTCCTAAGTTTGCTCACCTGGCAGGTCCCTCAACGATCTGCGTAAAAACGGGCAGACCATTCACTGGACGCATGACCAGCAGCAAGCCTTTTAAAATATTAAATATGCTATAGCCAACCCGCCGGTTTTGGCGATTCCCGATTTTGCTAAGCAATTTGTCGTTCAGACGGACGCCTCACATTCTGGTCTAGCAGCGGTCCTCTTACAGGTTGAGGACAATGGTAGAAAGCCCATTGCCTTTGCTTCAAGAAAGTTAACTGATACCGAAACTCGTTACTCTACTTATGATGTGCGAAGCTTTAGTTGTTTATTCGCCCTAGAGAAATTTCGCTTTTACTTGGAGCATAAACACTTCTTGTTAGAGACCGATAACCAGGCTCTCTCTTGGGTATTAGCGAAGCCCCGTAAATCTGGTAAGATAACCCGGTGGGTGCTTCGTATTTCATCCTTCCGTTTCGATGTCCGTCATATCCGTGGCACGGAAAATCAAGTCGCCGATGCGTTGAGTCGCATCTTTGAGGATGACACTGAGTTAGAAACCCATGGCCCAGGAACCGGTACAGGCTAATGCTATTCTATCGGACTGCCCGCAATTATTTACCAACCTTAAAAAAGAGCAAGATGAGGATCCCTTTTGGGGTCCCATTGGGCAGAGGATTCTTAATGGTACTCCGGTGGCACGTTTTTCCTTACAGAAAGGTGTCTTGTGTCGAGTGGTAGTGATAACTGGCGTATTTGTTTGCCTGCAGCTCTTGTTGCTCCCGTCTTTGCCTATTACCATGATTCACCCTTGGGTGGCTACTTAGGCCTTAAGAAGACACTGGCCAAGATTAACCAAAAGTTAACTTGGCCGACCCTTCGTCGCGACATTCAACAGCTTATTCAGCATTGTGAAGATTGTAAAAGAGGCAAGCCGCGATCAGGGCCCGAGTTTGGCACGCTCCAATCTGATAGGGAACAAGCCCCCTTTGATAAGATATATGTCGATTACGTCGGCCCCCTTCCTCGTACTAAGCAAGGCAATCGCTACGTTTTTGTAACAGTCGACGCATTTACGCGATTTGTCTGGCTCCTTCCCACACAGACTGTGACGACTCACACTACCATTCACCAGCTGGTCAGTATATTTTCTGTCTTTGGGCATCCCCGTGCCATTGTCACGGATAATGCTCCTGCCTTTTTGTCATCGCAATTTAAGAATTTCTGTTTTGACCAAGCTGTTAAACATATAACCACTACCCCGTACTATCCTCAGGAAACATTTGCCGAAAGAGTTAACAGAAATCTTAAAGCTGCATTGGTCGTGTATCACACTAAGTCGCCTACCAAATGGGATCAAACACTCCCCTGGTTAAGCTTAGCCTTTAACACTGCGAAGCATGAAGCTACGGATGCTACCCCGGCGGCTTTGCTATTCGCTTACCCAATTAATACGCCCTTGTCCAACCTGTGGGACATTAACGATCTCATCCCTCCTAAGTTTACCCCTGAGACATTAAGGGATAATTGGGAGCGTGCACGGGCTAATATACAGATGGCGCATAAACGGCAGCAGCGCCGCTATAAAAAGAACAAGAAACCCTTCACGGGCAGGGTAGGTGACGTCGTTTTCCTTCGTAATACTCCGGGTCGTCAGCAAGGGAGCCATCAAGGAAAAGGCAAGATAATTCCGTATTACTTAGGGCCTTATAAGATAATAAAGATTTTGAGCCTGGTCAACTTTATTATTCATGATCCGAAAACGCGCAGAAAACTGCGCGTTCATGTAAACCAGCTCAAGTTCTAGCCTTGTCCAGCGGGGAGAGGTGGTCTTTGGTTTGTAGCGGGGAGATTGAACCGTCCTTCTTACGGTTCGATATATTTGCGGCCCGCCGCCGTGTTCTCTTTGCCTTTGTTGGGACCTGAGTCGATTACCGCTGCGCTGGTGTTTATAGCGTTGCCCTGGCACAGATAAAAGGGGCGGCTCGGTGGCTCTCGTGGAGTGAGTGGTGTGCCGTCGCGGAGGTCTTGTGCTCCGCGGTTCGGTGTATGGGGGCCTTGTGCTCGCGTTTCTGTTATCCTTCTAGTTGTCTCGGAGCTTGTCTGCAGTTCTAAGGTTACAACGGGCTCCCCTGATTGAAACTTCCTGGCAGCTTGGCTGTGGGAGCGATCGCTATTGCTTCTGGTTCTGTGTTCATGGTCGCTCCTCCTTGGGCCGGTTGTTGGTGATGTGGACAGTTAGTTGGACGGCGTCCGTTACCCAGTGATCCACAACTGTGCACTAAGTCTACCTCCAGCATATCTGATTGTAAGGCTCGTGTTCTATGCTTCCTGGTCCAGTTATGGACTGGCACATATATGGTTGAATTGTGCTTGATTCGAATTGCATGGAATTACTGTGTAATGTTACATGTGAAGGGTGGCTGATGATGGTGCAAACCGTAAAAAATCGGTGAATTATGGATAGTATGTTCTGGTGTTTCTTAAGCTCTTGCGCCACTATCGCCTTAACTAATAATTGTGTGCGCTTAACCACATTCTAATTTTTCTTAATAATTGGATGCATGATGGTTAATATGGTTTTGGTGTATTTGTTTCATTGGTGAGCGTGATCAAGGCGCTGATCTCCCGGACTCTCCAAGCGCACTAGGTGAGCTCCCCGTGGGGGCATTTGAACGACAGTGTGTTTACTGGGCGCGGCCTACCCGGCGGTGCGGACCCGCAGGTGGAGTTATTTACTTCCACCCGGAACTTCCTACCCAGCCCCAAGTGCGGACCGTGTTATGTCTTATCCCTCAGGGACTTGCAGAAATATTTACTTATCTTGTGTGCATAGTAACTGTAAGGTTATGCTTAGAAATTTATTTGTTGTGAAGTGTTGTGAAAATGTTAAGGGACTACATCCCGCATTGTGATTGGGGTATTGTATCTGGTTTGAAAATAAGTGATATTAGTCTCACTTACATTGGGTTACATTTTCTGATATTGTTGAATTGTTTCTTAATAAATGAATTGTTATTATTGAATGATTGTCAAGTGAGAAACGCGTTCCCATCCGGCACCTTCCATTTCCCTGGTAAATTGTTTGGTGCCGCCCTCCTATTAATAATACGATATCAGTAACAGCTAGATTTTTTTTTTCTTTTTTAACTGCTTTACGTCTCTTAACAGCGAGGTCTTTAGAGACGGGTAAAGATGGGGGGCAAGGAATGGGAAGGAATTCGGCCATGGCCTTTTGATGGAAGCATCCCGGCATTCACCTGGAGTAATTTGGGGAAACCATGGAAAACCCAAATCTGGATGCCCGGACGGGGATTCGAACCGCCGTCCTCCCGAATGCGAGGGAAGAACGCTAATCGTTACACCACCACGCTCGGTAGTAACAGCTGTTGTTAGGTTAGATTTGTGGCACAGACTTCATCAGCCATTCATGACTTTCATGTTCACCAACAAAGAAGGCCCTTTCCAGGACAACAGTACACCATGTCACCGGGCCAAAATCGTTCACCACTGGTTTGAGAAACACTTTGGACATTTCCACTGAATGATTGGCTACCTAGATCGTTAGACATGAATACAGTCGAACATATCCGGAACATGACCGAATGGTCAGTTCGTGCACAACGTCCTGCACCGGCATCGCATCTCAATTATACGCATTCGGGAGGACGAAGGTTCTAATCACCGTCCGGGCATCCAGATTTGGGTTTTCCATGGTTTCCCCAAATCACTCTAGGCGAATGCCGTGATGCTTCTTTCAGAAAGGCCATGGCCGAATGCCTTCCCATTCCTTTTCCCCAGTCCCATCCCGCCTCTATTGACCTTAGCCGTTAATACCTCATGAACGTCTTAGTGCTACTTTGCTTTTTTTTAGCAACAGGTAGATTTATGAAGATATAAAATTTGTTTGTGCTATATCGGTCCAAGCTAGTGAGAAAATTATACCATACACTTGTGCTGCTATTTATGAGGGATTAAAAAAGGAATATCTCAAGGTAAATATAGGGACATAATAGACATTCTGGACGGGAAGAAAATGAAGTACGAAATCATTTTTGGAATATTTTAACGGTGAAGGAAAGGTTCATTGGCAAGATAATATGGTTTATACCAATTAAAACCGATACCTATCCTTCTCAAAATAAAGAACCCATTTTGTGCTCTTTTCATAGTACTAAAACTTCAGCAAGTATAATTTAACATTTTATATGTATACTGTAACTATGTACCTAATTTTGTTTGATAATAGAATTATATTTATTACATGCCTTATTAACTGAACCCACAGTTGTGTCTATGCCATCCTGTTTTGGCGTTTCTTGATCAGTAAGAAACAGCAACTTGTAAAAATAACACCAATTTGGCTTTCGATGTTTTCGATACCAGACCCAGATCTACGCGATTCTGGGCCTTCCGAAAACAAGTTCTTAATGAATTAACTTTTTTAATAACGTTTTTTTTTTATCTGCGTGTTCATCAACTTCTTTCTATTTATTGATAAGAATATTATATGCAGAACTTTTTTCTGTTTGTTTAAATAATCTTTACTTTTGATTTTTCCCTCAGACATTAATTTTGCCTGTATAAATAAATTCAGTTAGAAATTCACGCGACAGTAGTCTAATATCAGTCATTATCTACTAAAAAGACGTAGTGCAAGACGGAAGTACGCACACACACCGTTTTGCTAGACGGCAAGTAGGAACACGCACGGAAAATCAAGAGCACTCTTCATGCATTCAAGCCAAACAATTGGCGGACACAACATTAAGTCGATCGACTTGTCCCCCACTGCCCACACACACTCCGTCTTGCATTACAACTTGAGACTGTACAAGCAAAACGATCGACCAGCAGAGTGTGTGTTCCAGGCTTTAGATTAGTAAAATAATAAAAACAAATGTTTTCTCCATTTTATATTTATTCTATTTAAGTATACTCGTATGTTGTTATGACATGGTGTTCCGTCTCTGTCGTTGCTGGAGATATAATTTAACTTGAAATCTAAACCACAAAACGTCCTAGCCTACAGCATATGATTAAAAGCAATTACCTCAAAATTCCTTACCCTCAATCCCGCACTCAGAAGTTTAAGATTGAGAGATCTAACAGACATTTCATATGCTAGATAAATTATTGAATTATAAAACACAGCCATTGGCGGTATGTCATCAGGTAGAGCATTTTTATATCTGAGATAGACTGATTAAATTCTGAAGTCACTACATCTCTAAGCAAATATTATCTTATATGGTAGATGGCATTTGAACATTCTCTAAGAGAAAAACTGAAACTCTTCTAGCTAAGGTTGACATACATCAAAATTCTTAATTTTTTAAACTTTATATCATAATTTATGTATTTTTTTAATAGAAATTATCCAAGGAGAAATAAGCTGTAAGGGTAACTATTATCGACGCGCCCTTCAGCAAAAAAGAAAAAAAAAAGAAAGAAAAAAAGGAAACTATTAATGTATTACAGCTTTTAATTCTCAGTGGGCTTAAGATGGCTAGGGCAGTTGTTTTTGACGGTATTACCAGCAAGGTATTAATTTTAAATTTTCGTCTTACTTGTCGGCAGCTCCAAACTTTATTCTCACATAAGTTAAATATTTAGATTTTTTTTTTCTTTTTACATTCTGAAATCTGTAGAAATTATATTCACACTGTTGGATTGTTTCTCCTTTTGTACATCCCACTATGCTATTTGAATTATAACTCACCGTTAGAAATACAAAGAATTATCTAGATGAATTATTTTAATGGCTTGAAACTTATTTTCACTATGGCATTCTTACTGATTTGAATATTAGCGTTGACTTTATGAGAGAGATGATCTGTTTTCACTTGTCTCCTGATGCATTTTAAACAGACTATTTTTTTTTTATCCAATCACAAATATACTAGAATGTAGTGTCTTCATCTACATCATCTACATCTATACTCTGGAATTCACAAATATTGTGGGTGGCAATGGGTGCTAAGCACCAATCCTAATTCTGTTCATTCCAGTCCCGAACTGAACGAGGAAACAAAGAATACATGAAAGTATCAGTACGGTATCTTATTTCTCGAATCTTATCCCTCCTGTCATTGCGAGCAAAATAGGTTGGCGGAAGAAAGTATTTCATTGCACTCGTAAATTCAAGATTCAACAAATTCAAACGAAAATGACGTAGTCTCTCCGCCAATCAATCCCAGCCCAACCCACCTATCAGCTCTGAGACACTTACGTAAGGACTATAACCAGCGGTCACGAATCGAGCGGCTTTCTTCTGTACTTCCTCTAAGGTGTCAATCAATCCCTTGCGATACGGGTCCCAAACTCCACAACAATAATCCAAATGCGGACGCACTAGTGTTTTGTACGCTATTTCCTTTGTATGAGCATTACAACTTCTCAAATTACGACCTATGAATCGTAGTTTAGAATTAGCTTTGCCTACGACGGATATTATGTGCAAGTCCCATTTCATGTTGCTTTGTACTGTTACGCCTAGATACTTCAAGGAATCAACCGTGTCAACAACTGAATAGTTAATTTTGTACTCATAAGTCTTGTAGTTTTTGCAGTTACGTGTAAGCTGCAATTTATGGTACCATTACGAAATAATATCCAGATCGCGGTGAATTTCCAAGCAATTATCGGAGCGCCTCACTTCCCTTTAGATAAGTGCATCATCAGCAAAGAATCACAGCCTGCAATTAAAGTTGTCACCGAGATTGTTTATAAAAATTAGGATAAGAAGTGGTCCTATTACTCTTCCTTGAGGAACGCCCGAAGTAACATATAGCTTAGAAGAAGCTTCCCCGTCAACAACGACATATTGTGACCGACCAGTTAGAAAATCGCGTATCCATTCGCAAATCTGATCCGATATACCGTATGCTCGAATCTTCGATAAAAGTCGGTTGTGTGGTACAGAAGCAAAAGCTTTTTGAGAATCCAAGAAAATTGCATCAGCTTGTGATACTGCATCGATAACTTTCATTACGTCATGCGTTACCCACGATCTGTTCTTCCGAAATCAGTGTTGGTTTGCTGTAAGTAACTCGTTTTCATCTAGAAACGCCATAACGTTGGAGCATATGACATGCTCCAGAATTCTACTGCAAACAGATGTTAGAGATATGAACGATAATTCCTAGGATCTCTCCGTTCTCCTTTCTTGAAAACTGGTATCACCTGCGCTATTTTCCAGTCAGAAGGTACTTTTCTTTCTTCTAGAGATTTACAAAATAAATCTGACTGAAATGGTTCTATTTCTTCAGCGTATTCCGAAAATACCATCAGAACCCGACGCTTTGCCCCACTTCAGGAGCTTTAATTGCTTTATAATACCTACACTATCAATTTGTACTGGATCCATATCAAATTCTAAACTCCGTGGAAAAGCGGGAATGTTTTCCATGTTTTTGTCGGTGAAAGTATTTTTAAATTCGGTGTTAAATACGGTAGCCTTGTCACGGCTGTCATCAAAGTCCCTACCGTCTTGTAGTAGAACTGGCACATTGTTGTCACTACCATTAACTTCTTTTTACATACGACCAAAATTTCTTTGTGTTTTAGTAGAGGCTCTTGGAAAGTGAATTTCAACGAAAGTCATTAAAAGCCTCGCGCATCGGATTCTTAACAAGTCCTCTTGTTTCACCTAACTTTTCTAAATCACTCCTATACATCTTCCTTCTTGTTGTTGTTGTTGTTGTTAGGGCTTTAGGGCGCGTCAACATCTAGGTTATTAGCGCCCTAACTAAAACCTGGTTTAACAGCGTGGTTTAATATCAATTTCGTTGCCGACTGTGACTTGGTCGGCCACGCAGAAGGTAAAGGAAACTAAAATATTAAAACAGCAACATAAATACCACCTGCTTGGCTGACTGTAAAGGGGTCAGCCACACAGACGGGGGGGGGGGGGGGGAAAACAAGACTAAAATACTGGAAGAAATGCCAACTGCATGGCCGGCCACAAAGAGGTCGGACATACAGACAGCTAAAAAGGGTACTAAAACGATCACTGCAAAATGGTCATAAAAAATTAAATTAAAAAATAACTGGTTCACTGTAAAAAGGCCAACCATGTTAAATAATAAAGGAAATTCGCTGGCTAGTTCCTTTAGGGTGCATCGATAGTGGGGTCATTAGCGCCCTTTTACCAGCTACCTCTGTGGATTAAGAAAGTACTAAAATACTGTCTGCATGGTCGACTGTAAAGGGGTCGGCCATACAGACAGCAAATAAAATAAGTCATAAAATCATACGTGGCTTTAAAGCGACCACAACGACTTAAAACCGTACAACACCTGTAAGGCTGTAAAGGGGCCAAACAGGTTCAAAAGAGGATAAAAAACACTACATGTCTTGCTGGCTGTATATTGGCCAGACAGACATGAATAGTAACAATACAAAAAATAAAAACCATGCATATGGATTGGGTGACTGTAAAGAGGTCACCCATCAGTCTTAAAACTGGACCGATCTGCCTAAAATTGGTTTCACCCGCCTCGGTTCGGGTGGGTCTTCGATCATTGCCTGCTGAGGAACGGGATCAGGCTCGTCCACCAGGATTTCTATTTCTTCTGGCTCCGAAGAGTCAGACGACTCCGACTCAGTTGACTCCTGGCTGTTCTTCTTCTTCTTCTGCTTCTTCTTCGCCCCTTTCCCCTTCTCCCTACTACTTGGTAGTCTGGGAGGGGACGAAGAGGGGGATTTCACAAAGTGAGTCGGGTCCGTCAGTCTAAACTTCGGGCCACGGATCTTCTGATTGCCTCCATTCTCACTTGTAGCAGTTGGCAATGCTACCACCGTGATAGCACGTGGTGGTATTGGAGGTGGCGTTGTTTTCGCTGTCACTGCTGGTGGATCGTTCTTCGCTGCTGCTGGTGTGGTCGAGGACGCAGACGTGTTGCTACCAACGTCCGCGGTCTTAGATGTTGCGATGTTAGCGGATTTTGCACCGCATTTGCACTGACATGAGCACGTTGTGCTAGTGCTCATGTCTGCAACTGACGTCTGGGTAGCAACACTCTGCTTCCTGACGGGAGCTGAAGCCATCTTAGCAAAAGTAGTTCCGAAAATTGGAGCGGCGAGTTACTTGGCCTTCTTTTTAGCTTCCCCATAGGGAATCCGCTCTTTGGTCTTCAGCTCCTGTATCTTGCGCTCTTCAAGATACACTTGACACTCCCTACTCCAGGCTGGGTGCGATCCGGAGCAGTTGACGCACACCTGTGGCAGCGTGCAACGAACACCCGGCTCATGTGCGCCCTTCCCGCAATTACCGCAGGTTGGTTTTCCTTTACATGACGCCGTCGTATGTCCGAACCGCTGACACTGGAAACAGCGCATCGGGTCCGGAACATACGGACGGACGTTCAAATTAATGTACCCTGCTTTGATGTTCTTTGGCAGTACTGGAGTGTCAAACGTCAGGACGAAGGTGGCAGTCTTTTCAATACTGCCATTTACCCTTCGAGTGATCTGACGTACCTCGACCACTTTCTGTTCCTTCCACTCCTCAACGAGTTCCTCGGCCCCTATGTCAACTAAGTCACGGCATGTGACAACGCCTTTGCTGCTGTTAAGGGATTTGTGGAGTTCGCAGGTAACGGCGAACTCCCCGAGCTTCTCACAGTTCAGGAGTTGGGTAGCTTGCCTACTGGAAGTTGTTTCCAACAGCAGCGTCCCGTTCCTCAGCTTTTTTATGGTATTTAGGGTCCCTACCAGACCCTCTAAACCCTTAGAAATATAAAAAGGTGAAACTTTTTCTAAAGATCCTTCCACTCGTTGCATAACTATAAAAGCATTCGCAAGCGAACAAACTTTTCTGTTACTATTACTTTCTGAAGAGGGGGGGCTATCAACCCTCACCCTCTTCTTAGAATTGGGTGTATTTTGATTATTCTGCGGCACACCCGTACTGCAGGGTTTTTTGTTTTTATTGTGAGTCTTAATTTTGGTCCCACGAGTCAAAACAATATAGAAGAAAATGCTAATACAACAGGGGTGCGCAGGTGCCCCTGAGGTTGCACGTTATCGGGTGATTTCCCTCATCGCTCATTCACCTCCTCGGCACGTGTCTGACCTTAAGGTTGAGGGTTTTTTTATAGAGGTTTGTTCCGTCCTCGCAATCCGGGCGATGAAGCCAAGATTCCCGTTCTCCTAGGCACACAACGTTCCACCGCCACGCCCTACGGTGGTCGTTGAAGCATGGTAGGAGCTTACGGTGTGGGAAACTTGCGGCGCTCACAAGTTTCCAGCTCGGGCACCGCGGGTTCGCCAAACCCGTACCTGGCACTTGCATACCAGGCCCCTGCGGGGATCTTCCTTCTTGAGCGTGCATGTATCTTCCTTTGCTTTTTAAGTAACCGTTTAATTTCACGTGTATACCATGGGGGATCGTTCCTATACATCATTGCCCTTTACGGTAAATGTAAGTCCATACCTTCCCTGATTATACGCATGAATCGAAGCAACATCTCTTCAACCGAACCTCTTGCTTCTATAAAGGCAAGGTAAATTATCCCTTAAAAACATTCTTTAACACTCCTTTGTGGCCTTTTCGAACCTATAAACGATCCTTTCTTTTTTCTTCTTGCGGGTGGCTGTTGATTTTACTGTAGCAATTATACCTTTATGATCACTTATTCCCGTGGTGGTAGAAATGTTCGTGAATAATTCAGGCCTACTTGTAACGAAAATATCTAAAATATTTTCGTTATCGTTGTGGCACCGCGTTGATTCTGTGACAAGCTGCTCTAGATGAATATCCGAGAAAAGGTCTAGAATAATTTCACATGATGTTTTATCCCTGCCACCAGTAACGTGGACGTAATTAGTCCAGTCGATATGCGGAAAGTTGAAGTCACCTCCTATTATTTATTGCATGATCCGGCAATGGATGAGGTATATTCTAATACATTTCAGATATTGAACGACAAGTGAGTGAAAGTTTAATTAACTGGGCTGTGTACATTAATTGAAGTGACTGCTATTACTGTTATTAGCTTTTAGGCAAGTTCCCAAGCAACATCCACAGCGCAAGCGAATATTTTCTGTGGCGGCCATGTCAAAATACTGAAATAAGCAATAATTTTATTTCTGGACTTTACTACGTGCAATCAGTATATAGATAATAAAGCCCGATAATCTCAATTAGTAATATAAAGCTGTTGCAAATGCTTGTTATTTTGTTTGGTCCAAATTTTGCACTGCAGGCGGGGATATCGTTTTCTATCAGCGTTATATCAGTTGTTATATCGTGATCAGCTGTTTATTTCCTACCCATGGCGATGACATCCGCGGTGAGTACCCTCACCCGACGCGGTATCTGTCTGCCCGCAGGACACGGTGTGCGACCAATTTCGAGCGGCCCAATTTACGGCTCCCGCGGGGCTAGGCTTCCCGCCACACAGAGGACGTCCCCGCGCAGGAAACATCACCTGTTCGGAGGGCAGTCTACGTGCCAAGCACCGCGCTCCGCTCTCTGCTGAGACGACACCGCTGTCGCAGGGCACAGAAAATACTGCGAAACACGAAGTTTCAAGTAATGGTAAGCCATCCAAATTGCAGTAGTACAAACAACGAACATGCTTATTGTTTCAGATCACTCATAAATTTTGAAAGGAAGAAGAAAATTTTCTAAGCTCAGTGTCAAAATACTCCAATATTAACCTCCACTTTCTTTTGTAAACTAAATTGCATTCGTGAAGAATTTAATTTTGGTTTATTTAATGTTACTTGTAAAGTCACGAAAAGATTGTTCATGCAGGAGGATTGGCAGATTATTTCTGCCATTGAAGTTTAAAAATTTCCAATTTCGTGTACTGAAATGCTTTTTTGACGTCCACTACCAAATTTTGTAAAGTGCCAATCAATCAAACGGAAAATCTATTCCGAACTTTGTCACTTCGTCTCCGTTAGAAAATAAACGTTACAGTAAGTAGGGATATTAATTAGTGAAATTAAAATTCTAATACGTCATTTGCTTTCTGCACTTGACTTACAAAAATTTATGGAATGTCTTTCATTTCGGTCTGAAAAAAATAAGGCTTTGCATCTTTTATAATTGAGTCGTATGAAAACTGCATGGGATATCGAGATGCGCGATGGTGACCATCCTAGCACTGATCATTTTCACAATGGTATTCGTTCCATTTTTCATTATCTTCTAGGCAAAGTTTATTTTGGTACCCTGCTCTGTTGGTTGTTGATTGTTCAGTGAGGATACTAAAGAAACAAACACAAGCAAATGGAATTTGCATTTCGAAGAGAGTTCTCGCATGAGTTTGCCTCCAATAACATTTTTTTCATTACCACGAAGCATTTCTCGGCTCTGCATGTTAATTTATTTTTCTCATGAAGCTGACCAAGTAAACATGTTGAAAACACCATGTTTACTCGGTTTGTTTTCAAAGAAGGCTACATTAACATATGTTTACTTTAGTAACATATACACAGATAAGGTTAAATAATACAGACAATGAAGATACAGAGTTCAATCCAAGTATAGTATAAAAGGCTTCTTGTAACTGCGCATTCCATCCTAAGTTCGAACTGCTTATTATTTACGAATAAACTATTTTTTTTCTGGAACTAATGCCGTTCCAACTTGTTTCACCCTATCTTCTTCAAGAGCAGTAATTTACTGTATTCTTAGGTGAATATCGCTACTAGCCACACTCTCTGTAGGGCAGATAATTCTAATCTTAGTTCTTCTTAACTGAATCGCTTCCTACAGTTTTGACTATCTCTTACAAATATGTTCACCACATTGTAAATTCCAGTCGAACTTTCTGTAGATTTTTTGCGTTAATTCTGCGGTCGTTTCGGTATAGAATTCTAGACCGTACGTCTTCAACATCAATATTAATTAGTTCATCATGAAATCGGCGAATAATGATCTTGAAAAGCTACTGATCCTCTTAAAGGTCCATAAGGAAAACATAATTTTGAAGGTTTCATACAACTGAATACAATCTGAAACATCCTCTCCCTCTTTATATCCTTCAAAATAACGCCTAGTCTTTTTATTTGAAATAAACACCTTCGAGAAGGTCGATTTTAATTTTTAAGTTTTGCTAAATATCGCACAGAATCCTTATTCCCCGGCAACATGTTCAATTATATTAGGCACTTTATTGTGCTGAAACCTCATATTATACTGCCTCTTTCATGTCCTGCATTTTATATTTAATTAATCCCTTTAAGTTAATTTTTTAAACTACTGGTGATGGGATCACGAAAAAGATGCAGAGAACTTGGTGCAGGCAATTGTAGCTATTTTAAATTTATCTTCTTGTCTGTATAATATTGCAGTTGCACACACAAGAAATCAGTGCACATTTGAAACTTATTTATTTTATTGTTAAACTTTTTTGCAGGTTTCTGTACAATTAAAGGTATGAAAAATATTAATAATTAACGTTATTTTTAATGCAGATTAATACTTCAATACAATTCATGTGCCATCACTCGTGTCAGCGATACTCATACTATGCCTCGTCAGAGAGCTTATATTAACACTGTTACTTCTTTGAAATTAAATAAATTACACTAAAAGGCATGATGCCTGTTCTATTACACAATCTCTTGCTTCTCTGGAATACACCAGTGTGAATTATTGAAGTAGAAATAATACACTCGGAGATCTAGTCCAGCCTGGAATTTTTTTATGGAATCTGACTAGCTAGATTTATGCTGGCAGACTTCATATAGGCGGCTAAGGGAATTTTTCCTTGAGTTGGTTAATATTTTCTTATTTTATCTCAATTTTTTTGTGACCTGGGAAATAACAATAAGAATTGTTGGTAATGTTTTAGTTCGGTACATTTAATGGGAGCTTATCCCACAAGTGTCACAAGCGACTTGTTTCGCAACATGGCAGATACAATTTCTTGCTCATTCTGCAAATGTAGTCAGATAATTCTCTTTGCAAACTACATGAGGAATGACTTCACCAGTCACTGCACACTGACATACAGGCAATCTGGTAAGAAATACATATTGATCGAAACTTATCCATTCATTGCCATGACCTATAGCATATATTATGGTAGTTCTGGAAAGCCTAAAAAATTTATATTATTTTATCTCGTCTATGATCATCATATTGTACGAAAATAGGTTCTGTTCAATAAGGAAGTAAAGAGGCGGGGGTCTAGAATCCACTTATTCCATTTGTGAGGCACTTAAATGTCTATTTCATGGCTAGTGCCAAGTTCTGGTGCTTTCAACTACAAGGAATTTCTTACTAGGTAATCGTTGTACAGCTTGGAGAACGGTTCTAGACATCAGGTTCAAGGAATAAATCCGGTCTATCAGATTTGCTCTCCTTTCCTTTACGTAATGGGCTACGTAGGCATCGTTGAGGACAATAATATCAGCAAAATTTGATACAATTTCCTACATGTCAGGGTGATTATTTAGAGGTATTTCGGTATCTACAAGTGCAGTTTCGGATAACCGTATATATTTACGAGTGGCAAGGAAGATTACGTTACCGAACAACTAATATTTTTATTCTGTAAATTGGCTGTGAGATCAAAATTCTAAGGAATTGTAAATAAAAAGGCATTGTTCATGATGTCTTTAGGTGACCATTTAGTACCACCATCACTACCAATACGCTGCTTGGGGAAATGAAATATTTGAAACAAAGTTACAAACAAATTTAATTTGAAACCCATTTGGTGTGGTAACTATTGTTTCTCGTCTAGCGATACTAATCAATGATTTATGTTAATAATAATAATAGAGTAGGTAGGAAAGAAATTAGATAAGACAAGATGAAATTATGGAAAGAGAGGTCTTTAGAAAGAAGATATTAAGTTTGGAAAAAAAAACCAAGGCAAAAGAGGAAATAAATCTGCCTCGAAGTCGTCTGAGGAGAGAAGGAAGAAATATAGTGAAATGATGAAGGAATATTGGCCTGAAAGGAAGAAAAAACAACAACACAGGATGAAGAATTGAAATTGTAACGTGGTCCCAGAAGGCCTTATTGGAAAGAAGAAGAGTAGGTACTCCATTTCTCTGTTTCCCATCTGAAGTTAACGTGTAGAGAAAGAAACCTTACATTGATTTAAATAAAATCTGTCAAGCATAACTCGCGGCGTATTCTTCACAGTTTTTGCCCTTTTCCTGCCAAACTGTATCTGCTTACTATAGTTGTTTATTCTCTGTTACAACTGAATTAGTAGCGACGATCCGATGCAGCTCCGATCGTTTGATGTGTACGTGTGGTGCGTGTTTATGAAGCTAAATACGCGCATATGGATCTCGCCTGAATATTTTTTGGCAGCGGCACTTTGCTGAAACTGTGGCATTTATTGCTGACAGGTGGGTGGAGCGTGGAGTACAGGCTGGTGGCTGGCGCTTGATTTGTGGCCCCGCGGGGATCCTGCTGACATGCAGTGACACACACAACCCCCGCTCCTGGCCTCCGAGCACCCACAACGGTACCGCATGAGTTTGAGAAACGCTCCAACCAGAGACGAATCCGAAAACAAACAGACGCATTGCAGTTGTAAAGGCGTTTATAAACAACTGATATTACTTTGTTATTCCTTCAAAGACCTAGTGACATAGCTTTATATCGGCTGCGAGGTCCGCCCCTACCGTGGCTACCTAATCTAAGCTGCTAATCCTGTCAGATAAGGGAATCATATAGTTTTAAAATGGAATTTGAATCACGGAGGCTGTTAGCATCTTCACACTTTAACGAACGTAAAAATTCCAATGATCATCGTGATATGAACTGGGAAAATTTCGATTAGCGGTGAGTCCTAAGAGTGCTAAAGAAGTATGTGAACTACGGTAACTATACTGGCGCCGGTTACAATGTCAAAATGTCACGCAATGAACGATGTAAATATAGTTCTTTGAAATATTAAAAATACTTACTGTTTTGTTGAAGAATTCATAAGGTACAATTTTTTTGCAAATCAAAAGCTTGGAACAGTATTGCGAGACACTTGGGATCTTATTTCTCACTCATGATCCAAATTTCTGACTTCCATTATGATTGTGACCAAACATTTTCTTTATATTCCATCAAACATTTTTATAATTAGTAATTCTCCATATAGAAACCAAATCACCATCACCATGGTTGAAAATAAAGAAACATTTTCTGTCTTTGGCAAGATATACGGGAAAGAAATTTACTAATCTTACCACTGATTAGAACCATTGGCGTGTCGAAAGTGTAGCGCAAACATACAAAAATTTCAAACCGTATCTTGTACTTCATCTTCCATGTGTAGTAACTGTCTAGACAAAAAAAAATACAAATGGTATTACTATCATGGTTAATTACCAAGTCTTCATGACTACGGCCATTGGACTAAGATGGAGGTGAAGTCTTGGGCAAGTTGATATCTCATCTATTCTGGTGCCGTTGGTTTGTCAACCCGCTGTTATTAAGTTCCTCAGCTACCGACGAAAGCTAATCGATATTGGGTCCGTAACAACGTTTAAGTTCTGTTCCGAAGTCGAACGTCTGTTTTAACATAGTCGAGAGACCACATTAGTGACGCTGGTGACCACGGACAAAATATCAACACTAATAAAAGGCTAAGCACTGTCACCATAACCATAACACTGTGACGTCACATTCCTGGTCTTCGTTGCACAACTCTGAGAAATAATAATAATAAAAACAACGAGATTATGAGGGTTATTTAATGACAATTCTATTTAGTTATGCTACTGCGAAAAAAATGAATTTTGGAACATTGAAAGAAATGTACGTATTTCGTTTAAATCAACATATTAATAATTAGTTGCTTTTTATTTACTTACACAGACGGAAAAAAAAATCCCAACACCAAGAAAAAATTATTGTAGAGTAATGAAATTTGGACAATGCATTTGTCAAGTTAACATGTTTAATTGATTAAATTTTCAAGATCACAGGTTAATTTAAGCTCAAGAAAATGCATTTCAAATGTGAAATACTGTTAAATTAATAGCCGGTGTAACCTCCAGAATTTTGAATGCAAGCCTGCAAACGTGAATGCATTGTGTCATACAGGTTTCGAATGTCACTTTGTGGTATGGAGTTCCATGCTTGTTGTACTTGTGCTGTCAATACTGGGACGGTCAGTGCTGGCTGTGGATGATGCTGGAGTTGTCGTCCAATGATATCCCATACGTGTTCAATTGGAGACAGATCTGGTGATCTCGCAGGCCAAGGTAACATGTCGACACTCTGTAGAGCACGTTGCGAGACAACAGCGGTATGAGGGCGAGCGTTATCCTGTTGAAAAACTCCCCCTTGAATGCTGTTCATGAATGGCAGCACTACAGGTTGAATTACCAGACTGACGTACAAATTTGCAGTCAGTGTGTTTGGTATAACCACAAGAGTGCTCCTGCTGTCATAGGAAATTGCTCCCCAGACCATGACTCCAGGTGTAGGTCCAGTGTGTCTAGGCCGCAGACAGTTTGGTTGCAGGCGTTCCCCTGGCCTCCTTCTGACCAACACTCGGCCATCACTGGCACCAAGGCAGAACCTGCTTTCATCAGAAAACACAACAGATCTCCACTCCGTCCTCCAATGAGCTCTGGCTTGACACCACTGGAGTCGCAAACGGCGATGGCTTGTAGTCAGTGGAATGCACGCTACAGGGCGCCTGGCTCGGAGCTGTCCTTGAAGTAACCGATTTCTAACAGTTCGTTGTGTCACTGTGGTACCAACTGCAGCTCGAATTTCTGCCGCAGACGCATTACGATGCGCCACAGCTGTACGCCGAATACGGCGGTCTTCCCTCTCAGTAGTGCCACGTGGCCTCCCGGAACCCGGTCTTCTTGAGGCAGTACCATCCCTTGACCACTGCACCCAACAATCATGCACAGTGGATACATTCCGGCCAAGTCTTTCTGCAATATCGCGAAAAGAAAATCCACCTTCTCGTAGCCCTATTACACGACCTCGTTCAAACTCGGTGAGCTGTTGATAATGGCTTCTTCGTCTTCTTAAAGGCATTCTTGGCTAACATCAACTCACTATGTCAAATCTCAGCGGTAAATAACGTTCACAAACTTTACAGCGCGTATTTAAAGCAAACCTGATTTGCAAGCTCTGAGTAGCGCTACTAGCGCCACACTTATGCGCGAAGCGTGAAATTTGAATCGATGTCATCTTTCAGATGTATAAACACGCCTACCAAATTTCGTTTATCTAACACAAGTCTTTCTTGGTGTTGGGATTTTTTTTTCCGTCTGTGTATATTCGTTAGCTGAAGATGTTTTCGCCTTATTTTTTGATGTTTTAATAGCAAGTTAAGGATATGAGATCACGTTTACATTGAGATGCAGTGAATATATTAATGTGCATGCGATGGAGGCTTTCATTTTCGGGCACAAATATCGCAATGCGTCCTTACAACAGAGGGAATGAGTTATTCAAGTTTTTAAAAACAATTTAAGTTGCTTTCGCGAGCGCCATGGTATGAAATCATTACTTCATATGAATGGAAGTAATTCCACATTTATTGTGATCTATACAGCCTGGTCGACGATTAAAACTAATGTCATGCAACATATTGTAAGTATGCGCTTGTGATTGAAGCTTTGATTATCTATTGTCAATATTTGTGCAGTTCGTGGTAAGGTTAAAATGCAACCTGAACGAGGATGACAACTGAAACTTTTTGCCACAGCACAAGGGACGAGGAATTGCATTGAGATTTATTTTATAACAATTCTATTTAGTTAAGCAACAGGCAAGAAATGATTTTCCAGAACACTCCGTTCATCCAGTCGTTTTTCACGGGCTTTAAAGCTAGCTTATTTAATAATGCAGTTACTTCTTAAAATTTTTAAACAGTATTACGATTATTTCATAGAATTCTAGACTACCTTCACTTAAATGTTTACCTGTCGCCATTGTTTTATTCAATGTCGTACCAAGAATTACGCTATTCTTTTCCATGATTTAACTATCTCATAGATTCGTATCGTTGATAACACGGTGGCCGTTGTTCGTTTAATTCATACACGATTTTTCGAATCTTGTGTTAAACTAATATTCCGAAATAAGTAAATATAGAAATTGGAATTTTCTTTACAAATGCCCCAATACTCTGCTCTGTTGCTCATGGACAAAAAACACGTTCAAATTTTCAGTTACATAACTTTTTCCGTATAATGGAACAAATTTTTTATTTCGAAGTACACATCTAAAGAAATAAAGTAACACAAAAAATGTAGATGAGATACGGTTTTTTAAGTTCAGACTCCTGAATCGTCCACAATATTTTCAGATTTAGAATTTGTACAGTGTTTATTCCTATTGGAGTTTGGATTGTCTCGTGGAAAGAAATGAATCACTTGCAGATTCTCCCTGAACAGGTAGGGGATGTATACATAGGGATGTGTTAAACTCTTCGCCTGATTTTTATTTACTGAAAGGGACTGCCATCTTTATGGTAACAAAAATTAACAGCGGTTTCGAGGAAACAAGTTCACAAGGTGATTCAGGAGTAATGATGAATATTGAAGGTGGCAGTATGAACAATATTGATTAAAAAAGTTCAGACTAACCTGTCCCATCTCCATTCGTTTTGGAGATACTGGTGCTGTAATGTTATGCATAAAATAAACCTCAGAAAATGATCAACAACACACAAATAACATATTGAATTAATTTTTCATGCAAAAACATACGCGTATTTTGCAAAAGTTTAAATTAAATGTTCGAAAATCCCGCCATCGACTTCAGTACACATATTGAAGCACCTTATTGATGCTTGAAGCTACACGTACTGTTGCGAAGAGAGCTTCAAAGTGTATTGAAGTCGATGGTGGGATTTTCGAACATTTAATTTAAAACTTTTGTAAAATATGCGTGTGTTTTTGCATGAATAAAGTCCTTAAATATGTTATTTGTGTGCTCTTGATCATTATCTGACGTTTATTATATGCATAACATTCCACAACCGGTAACTCGAAAATGAATGGAAAACACATGTTTATATTATCTTTCTACTCAGTATTGTTTAGACTAGCACACAAGGGTGTATCCAAGAACAGAACTAGGGGGGTGGGGGCAACATCTGAATTAGGGGGTGGGCAACTCATATTTTTTTCGAGGAAGTGGGGCGGGGGACTGAAACATGACGCTTTCTTACAAAATAAAACTCAAACCTATTGAGAGAACTATTTTTATTATTGATTAACATAGTAATCCAAGGACCTACTATGTAGTTAATCAAGATCGTAACTCAATTATAGTTTTATATATAAACATTAATCGTTTCGGATTCTCAGAAAAATTTTCAATAACTTTATTTGTCAATATCGCAGGGTGTACTTTCACGAAATTTCGATGCACACTCATCAGACATAATCCAGTCAATCTTTCCTCTACCATAGTGTTCCTGAGCCAGTTCTTCACTCGTCGAAGCGTACTGAAGGAAACCTGATTTTTCTTCTAGGAGGGGGGGGGGGGGGGGTTGCTGCCTCCCTCCCCACCCCTCGCTGGATGCGCCCATGATGGCACATCCAATATTTACCATTCCTCCTGAATCACCCTGTATAACGTTTCACTTCTGAATCAAGCAGTGATTACTGGTAAACACTAGTATTTGTAGAGACACTAAATTGTATTGCTTCCTTGTGTAATGGCAGAAGCTGTTAAATGCGTGGTTTACCCGACAATGTCGGTTCTAGGAAATGGAAATAGAATTTGTGCTTACACTTGGTGTACTGGTGGCGGTGGACTTCATTACGTGGAGATGATTAGTGAGATTGTACGTGTTAATCAGTTGGAATGGCGTAGTGCAGGAGAGCCTTTGGTAGTGGGACACTCGCCGCGCCTGGCCCGGCAGTTCATTATTTTTCGCCGGCGCGGCGCGGCGAGTGTCCGGCAAACAGCCGGGCGGGCGGGCGGCGGTGCTCTTGATAATGGGCCCTCTCGGACTGCGCCGCTGTTGTTTATTTAGGCCGCGTAAAAGCGGTGTCACTGACTAATGAAGTGTGCGGTGTGGCAGTCAAACCGCCAACTGAAATTTGCGGTCAAGTGATTAACTTCCGAACGTTATTCATGCAAATGGCCGGTCTGTTGCGTTTAAAGGATTCGAAATATTCAGCGCCGGTTTAGTAGCAGTTTTCCGATTTTCGCACGTGGGACTAAATCAGACGTAATGACTTAAAAAGTTTCAGTATATCAAAATGCAATTTTAGAATTTATTTCTGCAGCAAGAAATAAAACTATAGCGTATCCAGCAGATATTACAACAAACTGTGTCACATCTAAAAATACTACTGCAACTTTATATCACCTTGTATTTAATGAAAGATGTAACTATTTCTTGGGAATGCTACGTGTTTGATTAGGCTAAAAGCTTCATTCATTCTAGATTTTTTTTTACTTATGGCTTTACGCCTTTTCGACGTCGACGTCGAGGTCATTAGAGGCGTGGTGGGATTGGGGACAATGAACGAGCAGGAATTCGGCCATGGCCTTTTTGAACGAAACACCCCGGCATTCGCCTGGAGTCATATGGGGAAACCATGGAAAACCCAAATCTGGATGCCCGGACGGGGATTCGAACAGGCGTCCTCCCGAATTTCATACTAGAGGAATAATGTATTAACATTTCTACTCTCTTTCTTTTATAGTTACCACATCGTTTAGAGTATGTGTCCTACGAGTATTCTATCAGATACATTTTCTGGAAAAGTCTTTTTAGAGCTTCCTACCTATGTTATCTTCTATTGCTGTACACTAGAATCCTCCAACTGTTCAGACTCACAGAATCCTCACTTTATTACCAAAAAACAACATTTTTGATTCAAATGCAAGACATTAATTACAATCCCAGTGGCGGAAGACGAAGTTTATTGTTGTGATGTTGTTATTATTATTATTTATATGACAGAAGTATACAAATATTATAATATACGCAGAATTATAATATATGAATTATAACATTGATGATTCTTCAAATTAATATCTAGAGTTGACTTTGTAGCCATTCACTTGCCTGTAGTTGCTTCATGAAGCTACTAAATCGTTTCACTGAATCTCCTAATAGGGGATTCAACGGTGATGTGGTGGTTTCCACAGTCACAAGAAGGATTCTTTACTATTCCTCACTTGTGCATCCAGTAGTTGCATTTTCTGTGGCCTGTTCTCAGACGGTTCAGTGTCGTCCTTATTTTACTTAGCAGGTTGGATCCAGCAGCTTCTCTTGTAGGGTCTTGGATTACAGTTTATTTTTCAGGATTGGGACTTGTGCAATTAACACATCATGGTTCGTTTATGTTTAACTGATTTTATATCAGCATCTCACAAATCTTCTGTGTTTAATATCTTGGATTTAACTTGTTTTGATCACGAAGAAAGATATTACTAACTCTGTGGCTAATCGGGTCCAGGAGCTAATGACCACACCAGATGGCGCTAAGGGGAGGAAACGAGAGATAACTGAAACCTCGGTGGCTGCGAATCATCATGCACGCATTCCTCAATAGAAATAAAGGCGGCGCTCAAATATCAAGTTCAGCAACAAAAAAATGTCAATTCAGTTGCTTAACTTAAGTTCATCCACGACGATTTGGAGATAACGCTAACCATCTATTAAAGTTTCTAAATAAGAACTCTAATTAAGAAGAGAGTCTATAAATATTTATCATTAACGCTCATCAGTTGAATGATTTAAATAGTTTGAGTAGAGAATCACCAACAGTTTTGCTTTTTCTTGTTCTCTTTGAAATAACACGCTCAATTTGAAAGAATTCTTTATATGTCATTCGTGTAGTTCTCGGAGTTTCGAATCACCCGTAGTAATAATGAATACTATATAATCACAACATTTGATTAAAGCCACCAATGGTCTTTTAGGTAATTTGTATAGCAGTAAACATTACATGATACCTTGTATTGTATTGATACCGCTTCTATTCGTCTGTCACTGAATATAACCCAACTGCTTCATGTGAAAGGACCCACCTGAACTCTTGAGGCTAAATATTTGCAAATTTTCTTAGAGGTTTCTACTTGAGGTAACGTCGTTAGGTTCAGATACCACTCTAGTGATTAGTTTAATGAATCGCTATTGTAGTATTACGAGTACATGGCAGAGTTTTCTGTTCGACTTCTGTTGTGTTCCTTCTTCCAGGTCAGGTACATCACGTAGTAAATTATTCTCTGCGTTGGTAATCCTGTCATCATTTTACTGGAAATGAATCACAATTTGTTAATGTTTTCATAATGGTAAAAGGATGTAGAAGCTTTGGAGTAGTTGTTGGCATCGTTTTCTTCATTGAATTAGTAGAAAATTTTCCGTTACTGAGCCTAAGTGGAATGAAAGCAGGATAAACAGCAAGAGACACAGATACGGCCTTGTGATTTGAATTAGGAGATACTGAGGTGAAGTGAGGGCTGTGCTTGGTCCTAGTTTACATATTCCCAGTGAGTGGAATGAGGCAGACGGGTGACCGTCCTAGAAAGCTCGTTAATCAGCAGCAGTCACCTGCCGGTAACGTTCTCGTGGCAGCCGGCTGAGGTCGAGGAAGCAATAATGTTTAATCTGGCGGTGCAACTCATTTTTCTCTGCCGGCGTGGCTGTGAATTCCGGAGCTACCTAGAGGCCCGTTAGAGGCGGACCGTTTAATTAAATTCTGCGGAACAGCCCGCGCGCTCCTTGGAGCGGCGAGATAAGGGAGCACTCAACCCGACACGCGTCTCCCGCCAGCCACTCCCTTCGGCAGCATCCCCGGCGACTCGCCGCGCCGCGCCGCGAGAATTATCGGAACACTGCAGAGCCAGGGACTTGCTTCCTGCAGCCTCGCACGTTCACCGCACTCAACAAGCAACGGATACAACACTACATCAACTTCCTCCGTGGACTTCCGTAAAGCAACAATAACTATTATTTAATTAAAGTTGTTCCTGTTGTTTTAAACAAACTTTACACTGGTATACCTGGAATTGTGAAATATGGATTTCGCGTAAGTATAATGGGACTCGTGCATGGTCAGTAACAGTGATAATTTTATTGACATCCTCAATTCAGTACTGAGTATACTGACGAAATGCTGTCCGCATATGTCTCTCGGACTGGCAGAATTTCATCATTGCGATTATCTCATGTGTTTGTCGCTTGTAACCAGAAGTTTCTGATACAATATCCCTCACATGCAAAAATAATTCTTGAAATAAATAATCAAAACAGCTCTATTCTTTACGTAAGAATGTTTTTCCATTTACACTAACCAATTTTTGATCCATCGCTTCCTATCAAATTTTAATTTACTAACCGTTGATTTTAAAACGGCTGGTAAAGCAGTGGTAGATGAAGAACGAATAGTTAACAGGTACAAACGAAGGCATAGGAGGCCCCGAGGTAATTCCTAAATTAATCTTCCGTTCCAGTGTTTTTATTTGGAAGTCTGGGCGGTTGAAACGTCATTTGTTAAAAGGAATTATGTTATCATGATCCCTTCCTGACATTCCGATCACATTGTGTGCGTAACACAGTAGCAAGAGGTAAATGGCCAGGTGAGACACAGGGACACCAAGTTCTACATACACAGCGCGAGAGGATTGTACCCAGTCACTGCAAACATCACGCAAGAAGTCTATTGTGATTGATAGGCGGATATAAAATCGCATAAAATTGACGTTATTTAAACTATTTCCAGTCATTCATTATATAGTGTCAAATAGTGGTAAATGTCAGTACATTTCAAAGGCTGTAATATTGCTGAAGCAAAAGAAAACTTATAGCGTTGAGAAATTTTTCTCTTTTCTGTAATTAACATACAGTTTTCACATTTACTATAGCTTTTGAACTATTGCAGAATAAAAGATTCTTTCTCTCAGTTGCAGTTTTACTTCCTTGATTGTACCCAATTCACGCGCTTAACAGTTTGGTAGCCACCGAGCGTGGTGGTGTAACGGCTAGCGTTCTGGCCTCGCATTCGGGAGGACGGTGGTTCGAATCCCCGTCCGGGCATCCAGATTTGGGTTTTCCATGGTTTCCCCAAATCACTCCAGGTGAATGCCGGGATGCTTCCTTCAAAAGGCCATGGCCGAATTCCTTCCCATTCCTTGCCCCCATCCTTTCCCGTCTCTAAAGACCTAGTTGTTATAGGAGACGTTAAGCAGTTAAAAAAAAAAAAAAGTTTGGTAGCTGCAGTCCTTAGTGAGATTTGGACATCTTGACTGACATCACTACCTTGCAGAAACTTTTGAGAACAAAGGTTGAATTGAGTTCTGTAACAAACAAGCAAAGAAGTCAAAACCACTTATAAATACGATAACAACGCAACGTGACTGCAATATTCCATGGTTAGTTCAAATTTTGTACAGGCCATCGTTGTTTATTTCCAGAACTTTTCTTATGTCGGCCCTTCCTTGTATACATCAGGAATCGGCACGGTAACATTATATCCCACTTTTTTTTATTTTTTATTTATTTGACTTTAAGCGCCTAAGCACTATACAACCATCATCCAATTGTTCATACATATATAAACATTTTACATATAGGTAAGAGAGCAAGACTTGACATGATTAGTAAAATATAAAGGATAGAACAAGGTAAACTGATTAATCAGAAAGGAACATTTTTGTTTATCCCCTAAAGGGGTTTGACACATTATGTTTAATTAAACTTGCTCAGACATAATTACAAATGATACAGTGAAATATACATTATTGTTAGTTCCTTATAGTTTTTTTTTTTTCCCCCGACATTACTATGAGTAAAATCCTTACAATTAACTAGTTTTAGAGAGATTATTCGGTTCTTTAATTTGTTCCTGCTAGGTGGGTAAGAAGGTGACGAAATGGGTCGAGTTGGGAAGTATCTGATGGAGCTACTGGAAATTCTTGAATCATCTTCATAATCATTTGCAATATCTTCTCTATGAGTGCTACTTTTTCGGGTGAGGGGGACTTTTCCTTATCCTTGGGTTGAGGAGGGTAGGGATTCTGTGTGATAGGTGTTATTGGTATATGATGGGGTACATACATTCTTTGACAAACAGGAGGGTATTGGGACTTTTGTTCTTTTGGGGTTGCTGGCCTTTGCTTGTTGCGGCCTACGGTAGTAGTAGTATATTTCGGTTGGTTTGGAGAGAGTGCTTTACTTTGGTGACGTGACTCTTGATTTTGTTGGATAGGGATTATAGGGCAGTTTTGGAATGCATTTGTTGAGGCTAAACTGTGTGGCTGCACTGCCATTGGAGAGAGCGGGGGGAATTGCTTTTCGTCGTAATACAGCGGAGCGGCGCTTGCTGCCTGCGAATATGTATGACGATTGGTGGTATACCAGTTCGGCGTGGGAGAGGCTTTATTATGGGCCGCTGCCTCACGTGCTTTTTGTTGTTGAACTATTACGGGACATATTCTGTCATTGGATAAATGAGCACCGTGACAATGCACACAATGTGGATCATCTGTGCTGGTACACGTCTCTATAGTATGTGGGCCTCCGCACTTATTGCAACGGGGAGAGCTGCGGCATTGAGATATACGATGACCAAAACATAAACAACTATCACAGACGAGAATTTGTGGGACATGAGGTTCGACTGGGCAACGTACTCCAAAGATTGCTATGTGGTCCGGAAGGGATTGTGATCTAAAGGTGATCATGCATATTGGTATCGGTATTCTCCTATCATTATTTTGGTATGAGTTCTTCTTGGTAAACCGTTTAACTGCGATAACTGGATAGAGGCTTTCTATCGCCTGTAGGATTTCTTCTTCTGACTGGGAGGTGTCTACGTCCCTGATAATACCTTGTTTGTTTATTAAAAAATTTGGAATGAATGCTTCTAGATTTCTGTCCTTGAAAACTGTAGATTGAACCAACAAGTTAGCAGAGTCTGCTGAATTGGTTTCGATTTTTAACCTATATCTCCCGGCCGCTATGATATTGATGATGTTATGCTTATGTGCTGGGCTATGTGTATAAAGAAGTTTCCCTATTGACATGGGGTGAAGTCTACCAATATTTGTATCCACACCTTCTACAAAGACGAAGTATGGACCCGTGTCTGTGCGGCTGTATCGGTTATTCTTACTTCTGTCTTTATTGGAATTTAAGTTGGGGCTTGGCACCTGGGATATACTATTTTTTAGTAGGGTTCCGATTGATCGATAATATACTTTGAACTCCTTCACCCGATCCACGGGAATGCTTGTGATATCCATGCCCGTACCCTCGTTTAATGTTTTTTGGGTTGGATCACGGCTATCATATTGATATCATTCTGCGACAGAAGTAGTTGGGTAAAACACCACTGATGACATGGAAGCTAACTCCTAGGGCACACTCACTGGATTGTTTAACGTTACAGTGGACATTTCCTCGTTAGGTAGCTCAGTAGGGTTTCCCTCTATGCGAGACCGTTTAACAGTTCTTTCTTCCGAATTTACATTGTTCAACACTGCGATCGAGAGGCAGCTTGCAGAAGCAGCGTCGTTACCTGGGTAGTTGAGCGGATGAAGATGAGATGGCTGTGGCTGGATACCTTGTTGGAAGTGCATCATCGTCGGGGCTCAAGAGGCTGTTTCTGGAAAATAACACGGCTGCAGTGCCGCGTTGATTATTTGCCCCGTGTCTGAGGGCTCTTCCATGTTAGGGCACGGCCCAGGCTTTCAGAAGATGCTAAGAATTGAAGCCTATATCTTCAGGCAATTCAAATTTTATGCACACTTCACTGCACTGACGGGCTGTAAGTTCACTTGACTGTTTACTATATCCCACTTTAGCTGGTGGACGAGATTTTGTCAGAAGTAGATTTCATTTTTTTTATCCTGTTGCTGAAGGCTTTCAGCAGCTGTTCGTCTTTCCTTTTGGATATCATAACCAATTTTAGAAGTTTCGGTATCATTAGTTTTTGAAGGAATTGCCTTCGATAAAAATTCAAAATCAGTTCGGCCTACGCCGAAGTATTTAATCCTAAATAATATAGGTCAAACTAAATTGTTCTTGGCTAAACTAGTAAATCTTGACACGCGTAGGATAAACCGGTTTTGCCTAAGACAAACTAGTTTGGCCTGATATCGGGTTTGGCCGGTAACACGTATAAATAGATCCGAAATTTGAAGAGGGGCAGGAGTTTTTCAGTAGTGGACATGCACGATAATTTATCAACAGTCAGCGCGCGGAACAGTTCTGTAGAAAACACACGGAATGGTTTTTGTGGTGTTACAGTCGAGACGGCGCGGTCGAGTCGACAATTCATTTAATACGAGACTGCCCAACGAATTTTGGAAATGAGCCACAATTTCGATTCTAAATTAGTTTGCGGGCCACATAATGATTGCCTGTCGTTGCAATAGATAGTTAAGTACACCAGTGGTGCAGGAGGACCGTGTAGCAGTTTACCTGGTTAGGCGTGGTGCTTTCCAGATCACTGTCCTGAACGTGTTCAGACGCGCTATGGAATTGGAGACTGCTCAATGACATCTCAAGCAGTGAGTGATAGCAACTTATCAACAGAATTTTGTTGCAGCCTTTGTCGCTACTGGACAGGAGCTATGAGAAAAAGTTTCCATCCGCCAATCTGTGGAGAGGTAATTTTACGTGGTTCTCTGTGCCACATGTAGAATTACAAGGTAAGGCGGCTTTTGTTTTGCCAACAAGGGAATCTGTATCTCCAGTCATGAGGTAGTCGAAAAAAGTATAGTTTTAGTAAGGACTTTCTTCTGGTTTAATCTAAACAAAGCTCTTAGTGAATTAAGTCCTATTTAGTTACTAGGATGTCCTCAAATGACTAAGTATCGCAGTTCAACCAATGCTTATTTGAAAAAAGTCAGAGAGGGGTCTTATTCATAGTACCATTGCGACCTGGCATCGTTTACGAAGTGTATACTGTCTGTGTTTTTTTACCGTACGTTCATCCTTATAACGATCTGACTACAAAGCCATTAGTGAGTACAGCTCTTTATCCCACCATGTTTATGTTTTGAATAAACACTGTCTGAAGAAATGACTTCTGATTCACTTCGCCATCAGATGCTAATGCATCCCAACTTTAAGTACTCTATATACGGAGATATATGACTTTATGAAGTGCATCTACTAGGTACCTTTACCGATGCAAAACACTGCACTGGTTTCATCCTCTGCCTCCTACTGTACTTTACATTTTTGTGTTCAGACATAATCGCTATATCCAGTGTTGGACATAGCTGTCGATATATTTGTTGTTGAAAAATTGGCACTGGTTACAAGCACAGAGGTGATCCATGTTCTGTTGTTCTCCACATTCACGTCGATCGTCTGTTGTCAGACCCCATGTATACAGGTTAGCTTTTACTGGAGCCACTCCTATTCTTATACGGTTGAGGGTTCTCCATTTTACCCAGTCCAGCTTTATGTCAGAAGATTCTTCCTCAGAGAATGGGTACCAGTTTGGAGGATAAACATTTGTGCGATTTAGAAAAGGAGTCCTAGAGATTAGCGTTCTAGGAGGCGGGCTTGGTATCCCAAACATTACGTGGCTCCTAAACTGCTAAGCTGTAACTACAAGAGAACAATGTAGTAACAGAAGCTAGGACAGAACCCACAGCAGAACAAAATCGAACTTTTTTGTTAATGGAAGAGGACTACATTTATTTATGACTTGTGTCTATATTTTCTGATGGCTCCAATGAGGAATCCTTTAGTTAACTTCTGAAGTTAGAATGCTACACGTTCACAGTCAGATGTCTTCTCTACACATTAAACCGAGAGTGTTGGCTGAGCCGGTAACGTTCTGGCCTCGCATTCGAAAGGACGTGGGTTTTAACCTCCATCCACCTATATAGATTTATGTTTTCTGTGGTTTCCTCAAATCATTCCAGGCGAATGGTGCGGCATTTCCTTCAAAAAGGCCATGCCAGAATTTCTTCCCATTCCTTGCCCTCTGTCCTTTCCCGTCTCTAATGGCCTCAACGTCGACGAGACCTGCAGCCATAAAAAACGTCTACACATTAAACATCTTCATGGCTACATTTTTTCCCATCTATGTGATACCACATTCTCAGCTATTCCCAGCCGCGCCGCGCGGTAGTCGCTGCGAGGAGTTTCCGGTGTTGTGGAACTGCTGCGCCCTCTGGACCCCAACTCGGCCCCCGGGGTTTGACGGACTCGCACATAGGCCGTCCGGTCCACGAAACAAAACAAAACGGTGTAGCTTTACGAAGGAATTAGGGTGGTTTAATTCACTCTTTCTGCTTTAAGTGAAAGACGTTTTTAAGTGAAAATATAAAAACAACGAAAGAGAATCATATTTATAATCTAATTCGTCAATTGTTTTGCAGAACTACAATTAAGTAAAATTTGATTTTTTTTAAAAAAAATTTGTTGGACATACAATCAGGGTACGATACACTTAGTGTTGCTTTCTTATACATATAAATGCATACACATACATTTACATAAAAGCTTATCTCATACACATATACATAAGCAGGGGCGGACCAGGATTTTGGTTTGGAAGGGGTTTCAGCGGACTTGGGGGGGGGGGGGGGGCTTGGCTAGGATGGATTTTGGTTTTTTTTGGGGGGGGGGGACTTGAGTCGGGCAAAGGGTAGTCTTTATGGTCACCTCGGTCCTTGTCGGAGGTGGACCTAGATACTTTTTTGGGAGGGGGGGTTGCGCCCCCTAGCGCCATCCCTCTGGATCCACCCCTGTACATAATTCACTGTTCATATTATAGTGTCATCTCATAGTTATCGGATTATAGAACAGAATTAGTAATTTACATAGCATTGAGGAAATAAATGTAAGAGGAATTTAACTGTACATTAAAAGTTCAAAAAACGTTTCAAAAAATTAAGTCAGAGATTTAACAGTAAAATTATTATAATCCAGTAGTTTGAATAAATAATTTCAATTAAAAATTTAACAATATAATAGTTACAGTGTTCTGTAATCGATAACCGTTTACAATATTGAGAAGTAGAATGGGTTCTACCCAGTTATATTTCTATGTTGTTCCCTGTCACTAAGCGCACCATCCTTTAGTATACTGAGGCGATTCCTAGGGCAAGCAAATGACTTACATTGACTGGGTAGCTTATATCCCATTCCTGTAGTTATTTTCAGAGAGTTTCTCATTAATCTATGAATTTCTTACACCCGAAGAAGAGGTGGTTCGTATCAGCCTCCGACCCCCCATCATTTATTGCCCGCAGACCAATATTTCGAAGAACGCGAATTTTAATACCAATACATTGAATTAATTGTACTTAAAGGAAAATCAGAATTTAATCTAGCTATAAAAATCCCGTAATTTATTCAAAGTCTCCTTTAAACGATAACAATGTAATATGTCTTATTACTATTTATAAAGAATTTATATGTTTGAGTTACAAACAACATACCATTATAACATCCAAGTAACCATTATATAAATTTTGAATACATCGTAGTTAATTAAGAAATCAGGAATTACTAACATAGAATCAACCATTAATAACATAATTGTCAAAATAAAAGTCTTAGCAATATAGAAAATAGAGCACCATACGATTAAGCTCTCCTGTCATAATGTACGTACATACCTGTTTTAAGCTTAATACGGAGACTACTTCATCACGACTACATGAAATTTTGTAATATTTAAATCTATTTCCCATCCAAGTTCAGATTTATTCTTGGTTTTGTTTCCACAGTCTCGGAAAACGATGTTTTACAAATAGCTACCAGAAACCTGAAAGTCAAATAATACTAACCATTATACTTACAGTAACTATGAAACAAAGGGAATCAAGGAAACCGTCGCCATCTCAGTTACGATTATGTGTGGCAATTATTTACTAACAATATACAGCACCTTTATAATAAACCAAGTCCGTTTAATGATTACGCTTATCAATATTTCTCTCACCCTTTTTTCGGGTACATTCTGATTCTACTCACAATATATACATTAGACAATTGATATAGCAAATAATTGTAGTGAATTACATAATACGTTAAGTAAATGAAAATATACATAATAAAACGCTGGCAGTATATTTTTTGATCGAATTGAAGTGAAACTATCTTACTCTACTCATAGAACAGCCAACATACAGTTTGTCAGACGAAAGACGTTTAGCACTATAAAGTAAAAAATTAGCCATTGTTAAGCTCTGCATATGGAATCAAGGAAACTGTCATCATGTCAGTTACGAATTGCGTGACGCAATTATTTACCAACAATATACAGCACCTATAAAGAAAACCAAGTCCGTTTAACGATTACGCTCAACAATATTCCTCTCACCCCTTTTTATTCACAAAATTTTCGCACGGGTCATTTATTTGTATATAATAAGCGATACGTCATTGGCTAGCTCGACATCTATCCCCCCTTTTTTTTAAAAAAGAAAAAAGAACCACAAGCAACCAATTCCGATAGGTCCTCCCGGCATTGAAAAAAACCATGTCTGAAAGGACAGTGCGCTATACGGAGGCGAGTAAATACAACCTCATCCTTCTTTGCCCATTTTAAGCAATTGTTCAACGGCTACACGGTCAGTTTGAACAAACAGAGCTTATTATTCTCGATTTATAGTCATTGCCTCTGCGAAACGTCGAAGACATTTCCTTTCTACACCAAGGAAAGGACAGACTTGGGACCAGGACAAAGTCTATCCTCAGATTGTTACAGGCTACCTTGGCACATGGTCAGGCACTCAGGAGAACAAAACTTCCCTTCCAAAGATCTGAGTATCTGTAGGACGTACAGTATGTCCTGGACGAGTCAGTCTGCTGGGTACATATTTCCCACGACCTGCATGCAACCGAGGCGACAAACGTTTAATAGAGCTGGCTTTAACAGGGACTGTTTTCTTAAAAAAAACACTTAATCCACAACCCAAAGGACTAAACCATAGTGTCCGAGGAGATGGCCAGTTCTTTTCCTCTAGGACATCCAGTTAAACGTGGAATCCGTGCTACGGAACGACCTGGCGTAGCTCGTATGATCAAATACAAATCTTAAAAATTCCTGCTTCCGCCAGAATTTGAAACCATGTCAGGACTACGAACTTTCGATAGCAGCCGGCTTGACCACTCAGCTACCAGACCGCTCAATAATACAAATTAACACACTTCATTGTGGTGATCGACAACTTTTCTCCACCATTCATATACATATTAACACCGAGCGTGGTGGGTGAACGGTTAACGTTCTGGCCTCGCATTCGGGAGGACACCGGTTCGAATACCCATCCGGGCATCCAGATTTGGGTTTTCCATGGTTTCCCCAAGTCACTCCAGGCGAATGTCGGGATGCTTCCTTCAAAAGGTGATGGCCGAATTCCTTCCCGTTCCTTGTCCCCAATCCCATCTAATGAGGCGTAAAGCCATAATTAAAAAATATATTGATGTTGATTATAGCACAAACTCTTTCCAACATAATCTTTGTAATACATTGTAAAATGCATAAGCATTTTTGAAAGACGTCGAGTACTTAACGCCCCTATAACCGGGCATTATCGGAAATGACGTTCTAAAATTCCGTTTACGTGTCACCCTGCGGCATGCCTCATGTCAGTATCTGTGGAGTTTCATCTGCCCGTTACGCGAAATATGGCAGAGTTTCGAGTTCCTTCACTGGGACCTGCGCTCAAAATATATCAGTAATGGCGAATTTTGATATAAAAGTATATGTATCGTTTTTTTGTGACTTACCCCAAAACTGGAACAAATCTGAGTTATTGTTACCTAAATTTCATGTCAAGACAATCATACGATTAAATGTCAGCATCAAATTTTGAACACAACTGGGAAAACCAGAGACTTCCTTTATTGATGAGAACATGCACCTGAAAACTGAAGGATTGTGCTGTTTTCTGGTATGAAATACCGTTTTAGCGAGTGTTGAAAATGTAGGAAATTTGATTTGTCTTTGAAAATTAGTGCAGAACAAAAATATTAAGTGATACGATAAAGGAGTTGTGATTGGAGTAATTTGAAAACAGGAAATTGGAGGAATGAGCACTGGGAGTGTATAAGGCGATGAGGCCTGGTTAGATATTGGTAGAATAAGGAGAAGTACATAGAATAAAAGAGATTACTATGACCACAAACTGGTATTTGATTTCAGGGTTATGGCAGTGTGCAAATTTTAATTATTTGAGTTGGGAAAATAACCAATGAAAAACGACGAAGAATTTATCGGAAACACTGAAAGAATTCAAAATTAAAATTCGTAAAAGGCAAAAATAGGTGGGTGGTGATATTATACTCGAAGAATTTAAAGCTGAAAATAAAAATAGTAAAATAGGAAAGCAGAGAAATTGTCACCATAGCAAATTATCCATTGCAAACAAAAATAATTAAAGTAGATACCTGTCACAGATAGTTATCGATGTTATTAGACGTACTCGATAGACAACTGAAGTCCAACTTACTATATTATCAGGTAGCTAATATCAGAGCGTGTGTAACTTACCACTAAGAATATGTGCCCAGTCTAGTCGCAACCTTCGGAGAGCGAACTTCCTTGTGCTCGCGGAACGACTACGTACAGTTGTTGTTGTGTGGACGGACCAGGAAAACATACATATCGAGTCAAAGTGTACAGTGAAGTTACAGTACTTAGTGACAGGCGAAATCCAAGTCATTATCTATATATAAATTAAATACGCCTCTCAGCGAGAGAGTAGAAGAATCATCGTAACCTCCGCTTAACGCCGCCTCGAACGTGACCAACATCGATCATGTTTGGGGGCCTATATGGCGAGGGAGGAACTCACAGCTTAGAAGAAGCATCTACTAGTGACACGAATTTCAGATACAGCTCAACAAGTATGGTATTACCAGCTACACTGAATACAACCACCAGCCCATTAACAGAAGAGGATAACCCAACTTGCATTACACCTACCCTACTTGGTCTGCAGTCGGACGATCCCATGGGAGACTTCCAGCTTTCGAACCTCAAGTCGACGAAACGGCAGATACCAGAAGAAGAGGACGGAAGGAGATCCACGCAGCAAGCAGAGAAACTTGCAAGATTATCAACAGACGTCGCAACACCACATCGTCCATCAGCCTCCTAAAGCACGGAGCCGACACCAACAAACGACATCAATTTGCAGAACCAACAGCAGAATTCAATGGTCAACAGGTACGAGGCAAGTGATTGTGGTCCATACATTGTAATAGTAGAAGGAAAGGACAAAAATATTGGGCGTATTCACCCAATGGCAATAGGGAAACTAATGAGGGAGCAAGGTATCATGATTTCTCACAACTTAGTAAACATTTCCAGTGTCGGGCGCAATAGAATTAAAATAGAAACCAACAGCAGAGATTCTGCTAATAACCTGGTAACCTCGGAAATATTCGCTAGACATAACTTGGAGGCATACATCCCAAGATCAATGATACAAAAACAAGGAGTTGTGAGAAATGTAGATACCTTGCTGAGTGAAGCAGAAATTCTTTCGGTAATAGAAAGTGAATTCCATGTATTGAATATCAGGCGGTTCACGAAAAAAATCGATAATCTAGGGAAACAAGAAACGATACCATTACCGGTATGCGTTTTAACATTTAGAGCGCAAGTCCTTCCCCAATTTGTTTACATTCACGGCGTTAGATGTAGGGAAGAACCTTACATACCCGCCGTCATCCAATGCTACAAATGTTTACGTTTTGGACACGGCAGTAATCAGTGCCGTAGTCAGGTCCGATGCAGCTTTTGCTCAGCGGACCATAACATTGATGCATGCCCTAAGACCGCTCCACCACGTTGTGCCAACTGCACAGGGCAACACCTAGCAACCGATCGGTTATGCCCCAACTACCAGAAAGCTAAAATAATTAAACAACACATGATATACAACAACGTCAGTTTTAGAGAAGCATCAGCTGCACTGGAAAATAGAGCTTATGCCCAGACAGCAGCAAACCTCAGTCCTAGATTCAAGAGTAACACTGAATTCCCGCCCTTACCAACTATCTCTCACGCCCCAATTATCCAGAACTCTAGTACCAGTTACCGGGAAGGAACCTACCTAGCGCTACAACCTAATCCACAACAACCCGCACAACAAACGGAAAAAACATTGTTCAGTCGAACAAAAGAATCGCAGCCATATGCCAACACAGCAAATTTAAGCACTAAGGGAAACGAAGTGAGAATTCCCCAAAATTTGTTCTGGAGAAGTAACGGACCATACCAACCTATAACCCACAACCCGTACCCACCTCTCCCACATAGTACCTCAGAAGCACCATACAACTATCACCAAACAGGGGGACACCAACCCCCAAATACTGAAATCCCACTGATAGAAAAACTGATGACTTTCATAATGACCATCACTGAGCTAATCAGAACCCGGACCCGGTACAAGTAATCAACTCACTCCAGCAAATTATTAATTCCTCCACTCCATGAACCCTACAGCCAATTCAAGGCACCACAATCTCCCCCCGTACACTTCTTCAATGGAACGGAAGGTCCGTGTACTCAAATAGGGAAAGTTTGACCATCGAGCTACGTAATAGTAAAATCGATATTGCACTATTATCTGAAACTTGGTTTCAACCACAGAAAGAAATCAACTTTAAGCATTACCATACATATCGAAACGACCGCCCAGACGGAAAAGGAGGAGTCGCAATCTTGATTAGACACCACATACCACACGAACCGGTAAAGTTAGCTCCCACCAACTGCCCATTCCAAGCTATTTCTATTCGATTACGCCTTAAAAACCTCGAATGCACAATTATATCTTTATACTGCCCCCCGCGGACTAGAATAAGTCGAAACGACTGGGACCATCTCTTTAAACAAATACACCCCCCATACATTATAGCGGGCGACTTCAACGCACACAGCAGAAGCTGGGGCTGCCAACAGGACGACCACTTTGGCTTGGACATATTACAAAGAATAGAAGACCAAAATCTCGTCATAATGAACAATGGATCCCCTACGCTAATCCCAAGAGTAGGACGGAACCCATCAGCTGTGGACTTAACACTCTGCTCTCCGTCTATTGCATCTGTAACTACGTGGCAAATTTTAACCGACAGTTTAGGATCAGACCACCTACCTATCAAAATCACAATAGGTTGTAACACCAACTTCGAGTGGAAGGGACACCCCACAAAACACTGGAACACCAGCCAAGCAAATTGGGCACTATATAAACAATACTTAGAGGAGGAAGTTAGGAACATCCTCACGGATATCTCGGCCAGGGAGGCATACAAACAGTTATTGCAAGCCATCACAACGGTTGCAGACAAATCAATACCACTTAAAAAACGACGTAAACTCACAAGTAATCCTCCAGCAATTTGGTGGAATATGGAGTGCTCTAAAGCAGTGGCCAAAAGGAGATTAGCACTCAGAAATTATCGCAAGGAACCGACAGTAGAAAGATTCTTAACCTACAAAAGAACATGTGCATACACCAAACGAATACTGCGAACTCAGAAACGACTCAGTTGGATGCAATACTGTGAGAACCTGGGGAAAGATACAAACACTAGCACTATCTGGCAACAAATAAGAAACTTGAAGAACAGGAAAACGTTCACTTCAAGCAGTAAGTTAGACAGCTCATGTATAGAAGCCATAGTGGAAAGAATTGCCCCCGATAGTGTTAACCATAAAAACTATAGATTCTCTCCGAACGCAGAACAACAATCGGAACACGAACTGTGCTCTCCATTCACAGTTAAAGAAGTGGAACGAAATATTAAACAGTCCCCTGACACGACACCAGGCAAAGATAGAATACATTACTCGATGTTGTATAATCTGCTTGCCAATGCCATACAGCTCCTAACTAAAATCTTTAACGAAATCTGGATGAAGCAACCGAGTCCCAAGGAGTGGAGAACTCAGATAATTATACCAATACTAAAACCCAACAAAGATCCCAAGCAACCAGGATCGTATAGACCTATTTCCCTGATGTCGTGTGTATCCAAAACACTAGAACGCATCGTAAAAAACAGATTAGAATATTGGATGAAAAAAAAACAACTTACTAGCAACATCACAATTTGGATTCAGGAAAGGAAAAAGTACACTCGATAACATAACATTAATTACTACAGATATCAATATTGCATTCGCACGGAAATTTTACTTAGGGGCAATATTCTTAGATATCACTTCAGCTTATGACAACGTTGTTATCAACATTCTGATGCAAAAGCTCTCCAACTTGGGAATCCCGCACGAGTTTGTAGCAGGGATACACTCGCTCATATCAGAAAGAGTTATATACATTTCAAACTCAGGGGAGCTGGTAGGCCCCCGTTGGGTATACAATGGACTCCCACAAGGAGCGATATTAAGTCCTCTCCTTTACCTGATATACACCCACGATTTAGAAAAAATCTTCTCCCCAAGTATTCTAATCCTCCAATTTGCGGACGACATCGTTATATACACCATGAGCTCATTAATAGAAGACGTCCTCGAACAGTTGTATGAAGCGATACAGACATTCATCAAGTGGGCCACCGTAACGGACTAGACATATCTACTGAGAAATCATCAGTAGTCATATTCTCAAAACGCAAAATTCCCGATATGGCCAGGATACAACTAGGTCCCTTTTCATTCCCAGTATATAAACAGAGCCGATTTCTAGGAATGATATTGGATTCCCGACTAACTTGGAGAGACCATATTCAGCAGATAATAGCCAAATCAGACCAACGACTTAATATCCTAAGAGCAGTGGCCGGAGCGAGATGGGGATCCCACCCAAACGCACTTCTGCTCCTATACAAATCAATGATTAGATCTATCATAGACTATGGCAGCGTCTTTTAAGCCAACGCCACAAAAGACGCATTACGGAAATTAGATTCCCTGCAGCATCGCTGCCTCAGAACATGTTTAGGAGCATTCAAATCTACACCAACCAACGCCTTATTAGTGGAAGAAGTCGAAATGCCACTCAACATAAGAAGACAACTACTTACAGAGAAGTTTATAATCGAAAAACTGAGCAGCACCACCCACCCACTAAAGGAAAGGTTAGACAACCTCAAACACTGTAAGCGGAAAAAAGGAAATAAACAGACTGGCGCGCTAAGCAACAGTCTGCTACTTAACATGTATAAAACGTGGGAAGAAAGGAACGTTAACATAACAAAGTTTTCCACACACCCGATATTCCAAGCTCCCTACCAGCTCCGATGTCTGGACACACAAGTAATGTATTTGGAACACAAGCCGGGAACCAACGTCAACTACGCCCTGAACGCCCTGCTCGCCAGCCAAGACCCAAATTCAATCCATATATACACAGATGGATCAAAAAATAATTCAGGAGAACGAGTCGGCAGCGCACTATATTGCCCCAAAACGCAGTACAAAGCTCTATACTCCTTACCACCGCAAACTACAATATATTTGGCAGAAGCGGATGCGATACTAGAAGCTGTAAGATACGGCCGGACCAGAAGACCTAAGAAGGTGGTCATAATAGCCGACTCCTTGAGCGTCATCAGGAGCATAGCAGAACCAAAGTGGAATTATAGGATGGCACCACTACTAATAGAAATACTAAATGAAATACACATAAGCAACAACATAGGCATCACAACAATCTTAGTATGGGTTCCCTCGCATAACGGGATTAAGTTCAATGAAACCGCGGACAGACTAGCCAAGGAAGCTATCGCATACGGACAAAGAAAGAACTACTACTACCCCCATCAGCATATGTACAAGATATTAAACAGCGAGCAAGAAATAGATGGCAAACAGATTGGAACAATACGATGCACCATAAAGGATCCTTTTACGGACACATCCAACCACATATCCCGTCCAAACCCTGGTTCTACAGATGGAAAATCAACAGACGCCACATAATTAATATAATCAGAAGCAGATTCCACCACGGCAACTTTCCCAGCCACTTGAACCGGATAGGACTAAGAGATAGCCACAGATGTGACTGTGCCGACCAAACAATAGGGGACATCAACCACCTGCTATTCTCCTGCAAAAAATACACCAACATCCAAAACAAAATGTTGAAGGAACTCACAAGGTGCAAGATTCCCTTCCCAACTAATTTAGCCATCCTGCTCTCTTCCAACAACCACTCAATATACAGAACCATAATGTCCTTTTTTAAAGAAGGAAATATTCAAATATAAGACAAAGCTGATAAGCCAATCCTAGACCAACAGCCATAAACTAAGTAGATACACTAACCCTTCACAAATACTACACATTATCTAGAACATACACAATAAAGCAACACCCAATGACAATAGATACAAATATAAGTACGCAACATTATTCTCACCAAAGGATCCAAATAGATCAGGCAACCACAGGAACTATTTCACGAACTTTGAATTGTGGTGGAAATATACAAAAGCTGCCCCTGTGCTTTTGGCGACGACTCACACTGTGCAATTGTAAAGGTAAAAACGTGATATATTTTATAAAGAAATTGTAACCCATCTCTCATGGGACTTATGAACCATTGTAAAATAAAAGATAAGAAATTGTAATTTAACTAAACATTAATCATAAACCATTGTAAAATTAAACTAAAGAACCTGGCAGTATGGCCGACCATGCCGAAAGCCAACACAAATAAATAAATAAAAAAGAATATGTGCTATCTTTTTTTGTAGCCTACATGTCAGTTGGCGCGGTGTATCGGCATAGAGCTTCTTCCTTCACATTATGGTCTCTATGGTGGTCCTTCCACGAGATGCATGCACACTGGAACAGCGGGAATCGAGTTAATGTTTTAAATTTTGTGACTTCGCTCGATCAGAACGTAGATTCTCAGTCCTAGATTCTCAGTATTTCTGTATGTAAATTTTTTAGTACCTGGAAGACCGATCTTTGCTCATCATCTTTCGATTTCTGCGTGAAGTTTAATTAAAGTTTTTCTTGAAGGCTCACTAGGCATTTTAAATGGAACAATTCCTTGTGCTAGCCAAAGAGAAGCTTAACAAACATCGGTAGACTTACTGGTACCTGAAAATTCTACGAGATGTGTTAAGAGCTTATTGTGATACATGAAATACAAGAATTGTTTTCCTTTTTGATAAAATCGTGTTACAAACATGAAATCGAAACGTTACCTACGTATGAAATCTCATCAAAATCGGTAGAGCCATTTCAGAGATAGTCCTGTTTGCCGTCTCATAAATTGTTTTAAAAGAAAAATCCTATTATTATGTTAAATATAAATTTTAATACTAATTAGGGATTAATTACTGGGGCAAGATTAGTGGTAGTCAATTTAGACGAGCATATCATCAGTGCTAAATTCATTAACTCCGATTAAACTATGCTCATACCTCGCATTAATCTCACACCTTATCCAACTGTGCCTTTCCAAATGATAAGAAAACAATTCCCAATGAAAGTAACCTTCGTGATGGCCATTAATAAAGCACAAGGTCAGACTATTCAAAGTACAGGATTCTATTCAGCAGAACCTGTTTTTTTCGTATGGACTCGTGTGCGTGATTTTTCACGCTTTCGTAGATTCAATTAATATTTATGTTTGTGTTAAAGACACATATGGTCAAAAAGTAAACTATAACATTATAACTGCTAATATTGTTTTCAAAGAAATTTGAAGAAAATAATCACATCTGCTAAAGCCAATACCTGTTTTTTTAAATATATACTTTTTAAATGTTTTACAATTGAACTCTTATTATTATAACGACTGTTTATATACAGATAAACTCAAGAAGAAATTTTTTATCTAAATATGGAATTTCATCCAAATCGTTAGAGCCGTTTCGGAGATACCAAATATAAATATATGAACACATCTATAAAAGAATTGCTCGTTTAAAGGTAATATTGGCATTACCTTAAAAGTGGTGGAAGAAGGAAAATACAGTTACAGACGTGAAAACATTATAATGTTCTGGAGAGAAGTTAATGTATACCAGACATTCTATCACTGTGAAATTAGTTGCGCTAATTTCTCTCTGTATGTTGAGTAGAGAGTGTTTATTCGATACTGGTTTATTGATCTGTTCATCTTATTTTGTACGTAAGCAGTTATTCCTTAATCAAGTTACGTAGAAGAATATCCTTCATTACTCCCTGGTAGAAAGTAGGTGGTAACACAAGACGCTCATCTGGCACAAGGGAAATCAATTTGTGAGGGCAAAGAGTTTACAGCAGGGCCGTAAACGGGCCGAGGGGCGGCTCGTCTCGGGGCCAGAGAACCTCTTGGCGGCCGGGCAAAGAGTTAATTCACAGTGACTCCATTCCCGTCAAATTTGGCAAACGGACTGCATGTGACGCAGCGTTTTCACCGTGTCTGCATCGTGGAACTTCCTTGGAAATTAGAGCCACGTAAGTTATATCCCATAAGTCAGTTTTAGTCTTACTTCTGAGAAAGTTCCTGTCTTTGTGGATGAAGACTGTTTTGCTTCTTCTAAGTTAACAGAAAATTGATTAGAAACAAAAATACATATGTAAATGGATTCAGGTTTCCTTAGATTTTTTAAGAATCCTTATTTAGAATCACTGGTTAGTGCTTTCTTTGGAGTTTATACTGAAGCGTAACTAATTCACACCAGGAGTGGTAAATGCCTGTTGATCGTAAATGAGACCTTTTTCAGATGTGTAAATGAAAAAGTTTACTCTACAGAATGGTGTTACTGAGAAGTTTTATTCAGCAAAATTATTGAAGAGTTAACTGATTTATATATTTCTTTCTAATTCACAACTTAATTACTTAATTATAGCTCTGAGTTTATCTGTAGTTTTACTAGAGAGAGAATGCTTTGTCACTGATAGAAGGAGATTGGCGATATTTCTCCTGGAGTGACAAGACCTAGCGGATTTTACAAGAGAAGTTTACACAGTCCAAGGCAAGGAAAATGGATTGTGAACCAGTCTTGGTAATAAAATCTTTGATGGCATTTGTTCAACCATTTAGGAGATTTAGCATTGCTACTAATGGAAAAAAGTGGAAACGGAATCGGAAGGGGAGAGGGGGGAGAGGATAGGTAGGGTGGAGAAAGGTTCTAGGAAATTATTTACGTTACTTTCATGGCAACTTTGGCTGGATAGATATTCAAAGTTGGGTTCCTCGCACCGACTCACACTTTAAATCTACACTGGCAGAAGAACTGATTCCTTAAATTATCATGATTTTTTGTTCCATTGTTTGAACGAAAGCAATATGGAATAAAATTTCCAGTATGAAATAAAATCCTTCGATGTTTACTGTGAAGATGCTTAAGCATGATGTTAATGAGTAGCTTCTGAGATAAATGCTATTAAACCTGTGTAGGATCTGAGGGTACTGCCGCATGGACTGTGCGGATTGGTCTTGGTGGGCTCTCCTCTAATGAAAGTTTGTAGCATTGTGCTGTTGTAGTACATTCAGCGGTAATGCAGATTAATGGTTCAGATTTAGGTACGTGGTCCTGTGGAAATGAGTTAAACAGGTGGAATACACTCAAAACGACTAGTCTTTTTTTGCAAATATACGACAGTTAATGGGTTGCTCTTTTGAAATCATCACTACAGCTAAAATAAACAATAAAAGAATTGGTTACAAGCAAAATTCTTAAATAAACTCTGCAGCTAACAGAAAATTTTGAAGCACTACATACACGGCATGCAGTTTTATCCATTGTATTTCCCAATAAGTTAATTTTTGTCTGAGTTGACTTTTCAAGCAATTCAATCATCAACTTTCTCAGCATTTAGCTTTTATATATATTCCGTGTCATTCAACAGAGATGTCCAGTTATCATTTTATTAACAAGATTTAACAGCTATACGTAGCATATTACTTCTCACCTTTTAAGCACATGGTTTCAAATAGAATATTTTAACAGTAGTCCGCGTACTTTCGTCAAACGTTAAGCGAGTGGAGCGACTTCCGCTATTTTTATTTTTTATCTCGAAGACTTTGTCAAAAATCTGAATACTAAACTAGCGAATGCTTCATCCGTCGATTATTGTTTATCGCTGTCTCTGTGCGAAGAATAGATGGAAGGAAACAAATAATCAGATAATAGAAACCATTTTACGCTAAATTCAAACTTTATGATATATTTTGTTATGTATTCTGTGCAACACATAACAATAAAGTTTGGATCTAAATATCTTAAAAATTCTTGTTTACTGAAAGATGCAGTAGAAGTCGGCACTTTATTCAAAAATGATAATAATAATTCCGGATGGTCGTGATGACCTGATGTCAGGTAGGCATTTTGCTCCTGACCTAGTCGCCTTAATCTAACCCGGTAGCCCTACTGGATACAGGGGACAAGTTTTAATATGTAATCCGAACCACGGAGGCCTTCTGGAGTATTTCACATTACGCAACAAGCTTTACCAGAGGTGAAGGTCTGTTTAAGGAGCTTTTAAAATGGATTCGAACTGGAGACCTTTCGATCGTCAGTCCGACACCTTAACTATTGAGCCACCAGACAGCCCCACTATCTGCTTATACGGCAGTGTGAAGAATTTCAACAATCATGAAATATTAATTTTGAGATTTACATCATTTTTTCGCGTGGAGTGGCAGAATATGTTAAAAAGAACTACAGCTTATTTATTTCATGTTTCAAACTTTAAGTCCTTTGTTTAATTCATCCCATTATTCAATATTAATTCGAACCACAACAAAATTGGAGAAGTTTTAGTAACTTAGTAACTGTTTAAGTAAAACAGATATGAATGTGAGTAGTATTTGATAATAAAGAGGAAACCAGAACTTAGGTTTCGATGATGAGTTTAGTTCGAGATAGCGACAGCATATTTCGAAAACTCTAATTTTGTAATTTCGTTAAAGACAATGTCAAGATCCTTAACATTTTGTGGTGAGAAGGGAACTTATGGACATTTGAAGAAATTCTTGAAACAAATCCTAAGTATTACAAGTATTCTTTCCAGTTTTATTAATAATTAAGCACTGGTTATTAATCTACGAAATTAATATTCTTTGTGAATATTTCTTGTCATCATCCTTTCGAATCGTTTCATGCGATCCTCCGCCTCCTCGTTTCCTGAGCCAATCTTCCCATCTCAGCCTATCCATTACAAGCCGCGTCCTCAATAATCTGCATCATATATGATACATAATCTTTGTCTTCTTTTTTGAGCTCCTTTCTTGGTCTTTTCCCTCCATTAAAAATTTACCTTCATGCTATAAAACGTGACCCACCATTGTGTATCTTGTTTCAGTCAGACTCTTCCACAAATTTATTTCTTCGAAATAACAAAATAACAAAATCCCTCTTGCCCGACATTACCGTATGGCTTCAAGGTAAGTACGGACCTCGAATCAGATAAATTTGAACGCTTTGATGTGATTACGAACAGGTCACTTCACACTTTGTGTAAGAAAAATGTAACATTTTGAAGAGGTCACGGGTATACAGTATTCATTGGTCCATACTTGACAGTTACACATTTTATCCATTCTGCTATGGAAGGGGGACGAGATTAATAGTTTATGTACAAACATTGTTATTAGTTGATATTTATTTCATGATTAATACACCTTTTTGACGGCTTTTCTTACAGTTCAATTTCATAAAAAAATCTTTGCAGCTTATCAGTGTATTACGCAACAACTGAAGTACAAAATTTTGCAGAAAGGACTAAGAAACATACAATAAATACAATGTGAATAAAATATTCTCAGGTAACTAGCCGAGTTAGTCCATCGTTTAACCACGACGCTTCGGCGGTCACAACTCTGCCACCATTGTCACTTGACAATGGCGGCAGAGATTGTGGTTAAACGATGGACTAACTCGGCTGGTTACCCGAGAACATTTTATTCATTTGCAACGCCGATAAAATATCCAGTATTATATAAATACAATGTGTTTTTCTGAAGTCACTAGAGACATTGAATGATCCCTTTCTGTGATCTAGACGGCGCGATGTGATGATATGTTCTCACTCGGATGTGACGTCAGAGCCTGCCATCATGCAGAACCAGAAGGAGAGCCGGTAGTAAACTCTGCTCTCAATGTGAACCCCGTCATGAAATTTTAACCACCGCATCCAAATTTATGGCGAATGGAAATTGGTTCACTGCAGCAATATATTTCGACAAATATAGTCTTTTTATTTCTGTGTACTAATCAATAATTCAGACCAAACCACATAGCTATAAACTATAAAACAATTTTTCTCTCAACAGCCTTACAGCCATTTAACATAGGTTATCATTTAAAAGAATGAGTGAACGACAAAATAGAATCAGTATATTTCTTTATATATTGGCATTGAAATTTTTTTAATGATTTCAAATCTGTACATGTAATAAGCAAGTCTGTCACGCCATGACGTCACTCTATGACGTCGCGCAAATGACGTCGCGCTTTACGCCATTGTTCTTAGTAATGCACGTCAGTTAATAACATTTCTAAGCATCCGCGAATTAATTAACTGACAGAACGCTGAAAAAAAGTACGTATTGCGTTTAAATCGTCATATCAATCATTAGATGCTTATTTTCACGTATTATTCTTTTGATAAATAGAAGTATTCCTTAAATTCTTTGTCCATAGATATCTAAGCTAAAAGTTTTAATTTTCGAACATCAATGTTAGTGAAAGCGTTGATTAGATTATTACTTATAATGGGTCAGAATTACAACTGGCATTTGACGATGCAGCAGAGGGCATGAATAATTTAGTATTTTTTTAAAAAAATAATTTAAACTGTGCCCTATTATTGAAATTATTAAATCTTTTGAATTGAAATAGCAGCACTCTGATCGCGAACAATCAAAACAAATATTACGTGGCATAATGTAAGTTTATAAGATTTGTTTTAATCTTATTTCTTTCACTGAGTAATATTACTGAGGCTATTATTTCCGCAACATGTCACTATGTCAGCTATTCAAACGTTGTAATATCGGTCTGAATCACGGATAACAAAAAAGAAAGGTGTAAAAACCCTTGAAGATTTTTGATCAAATTTAGGTTGTTGCACGATCACTGGGACTCATCAAGCAATTTTCGTTTGGTCTGAAAACTGTTGCACGCGTTCGTTGGGTGATATAACTGAATATATATTACTCTTACTTTAGAGTTGTAAAACATATCTATTCGTACAATCTTCACTCGAAAAGTGTCGTAACGTTAAGTGGCGAGCTAACGGGAGAAGGCATATAGCGATGTATAATGATAACGTAAACGTTCCTTAGACTTAATTATTTAGTCGATGAAATCAAACCAACTTAACTTAATAATAAAAGTCCATTAAGCTTCAAAAGGATGCGTCTATATAAATTATGGTCTAGGCTACATTACAACCTATCCACAGGCGCTGCTAATGATTGTGCTCGAAAATCATGACAATTAAAATGTTTAATAACTCAAAATTTCTTGCAAATTATGGTTTAACAACAAGAACCAAACGCAATTTTGATACAGGTTGCATTTCACCTATAAAAAGTAAATCCTTCGTTTGGCTAACGGTTCAAAGTTGTTGCAGTTTTTTGTGTGCAATTTGTTCCATATTTGTATTTTTGATGGCTGTGATAGCAACATATTCCCTAATAATATCGTTCAAAGAAGGTCTGCAAGATCATTATTTTTCGCTGTACATAGCTTCTCCCAGTCGCTCGCGTTACGGAACTTTTTGAGAGAAGTTTATAAGGTATGTACATATTTTACAACTCTAAGAGCAACACACATTAAACAATATATCTATCGAACGTGTGTAACAATTTTCATACCAAAAGTAAAATTCCTTTATGAGTCCCAGTGATTACGCAAGAGCCCAAATTTATATAGCGATACATTATTGCCACTAAATTGCGATACAGTACATGTATTAATATGCGTGAATGGAATTAATGTTTTTCTGGCGGCATGTTTCGAGTAGTATGTGGTTAGGCGCAAGGCACGAGGAATTACATTGAATTTTATTTTATAACAATTATATTTAGTTAAGCAATTGCTAAGAAATTAACACTTAAAGAAAAGTATGTATTTCGTTTAAATTGGCTTATTAATTATTACTTTTTTACTGAAATCATTACATGGTTTGAATCAAAGAAATTCCAAATTGATCGAAATATTTGTGGCTTACACCACAATTAAATATTACGTGGCACAGCGTTAGTTGCTAAGATTTATTTTTAGCGTCCTTCGTTTTCCTTGCGGGTTATCATTTCAGCCGATGTAAGCTGTGTCAGCCGTTAAAACATCGATCTTCATCACAGGTAATAAAGGTGTAAGAACATGTGAATATTTGGGATCAAGTTTATATTGCGATGCACGATGACACTGACTTGCGATAGAGGGAATGTATTAATTCGCGTGTGATTGAAGCTTTGCTTTTCTAGCGGCAATAATAGCGGAGTTGGGGTTATGCTGAAATGCATCCTGGACCAAGTTGACAACTGAAGCTTCTTTTACAGCACAAGGGACGATAAATAACAATGAAATTTATTTGATAACAATTCTATTTAGTTAAGCAATTGCAGGGAAATAAATTACAGTAACACTCCGTTAAACCTATCACTTTTGACGACTTAGGGTTAGTTATCAATAAAAGCATCTAAATAATTTTGTGTAACATTCCAGTAATTTCAGAACTCTTCTAAATAGGACTAACATAATAACTGGAGTTTTGTCAATTGATAGTTGTTACGCCTACTGTAGTTAGTTGTTAGAGTTCCAATGGTTTTGATGTAATCAATATTCTGATTGATTAATTAGTAATAATGTTCTAGGATGAAGTCACTTCACCAGAAGATGGCGACAGTGAATTCTACCGCCGAAATATCGTGTGTAAAGACCTCGTTAATTCGATAACATGATATTGAAACTCTTCGATCTTTTGAATATTCTGACTGGTTGACTTGTCCATTCTTATCTCCAATTTTCGATTCTATCCTTCTGTTAGCGAGCTGCCTGCACGAATAATTTTGGAATGTAATTAATTCGCAATAGTCTATCAGTCTGCATTAAATACATAGTAATCTCGGACCGCAGGTTCATTAAAAGTTATATTTCCACCAGCAGATTGAAGTTTATTGTGCTTTCGGCGTGTCTGCGTAGAATGAAGTCTAAGTAAAGAAGTATTCGATAATTGTATTTATTCACAGAGTTTTTATTCATATTGTAATACCCCTCATAACTGTAAAGTTTTAATTGTATCAATATTTTATTTTATTATGAATTACTAACTTATTTATTTTAAGGTACTCCCAAAAACGAAAGATTTTGACATATCGTTCAATTTATTTTATATAAATACAATGAAAAGGAATCTAGAACTTAATTTAATACATTTACATGACATAATCAAAATTGAATGGATCGTGAATTTAATAGTAAGTGATACCAGGATAGCAAAGGAAAAACTTATCACGAACTAAACATTACGTGACCTTACAAAAGACATGAAACTGTTCTTAAAGGCGCAGCGTTTACGGCTTCTGTTATGTGGCACAGTTCATACAGCAATTTATTCGGCGTTGAAAACTGACCTTTGCAGAACTGAAGAAATCCTTCTAAAACTTTTGTGGATTACTCAGTAAAATTCTCTGTTTATCCGTTAATCACAAAATTGTATTCACGACCCGCCTCTTATGTCAGGTGGTCTCGTTCACACTGCTCGGCGCCGCGAGCTCTTCTCTACGCTCTGTCCTGCGTGCGGATCATCTTGTCAGCCCGCGCCCGCCCGCCACCCCCTCCCACCCTGTATGCATTCCCCCAGGAGTGTCCGGAGCTGTACTTGCGAGGCCTGACCGGAACCAAAGCAAACTGGATCATTACAATATGGCAACCGCCCATCATTACAAATAATTAGTTAATAAATGAGAAGAGTAAGAACCGTCGGATGATCAAATTAACCTGCAAGTAATTAAAGGGTAACATTTAATCAGTCACGAAGAACTTATGCAGAGTCTTTTAATGATTTTTTTGTGCTATCACGAAAAAGTCACGTATCTCTTTACTGTTTTTTACCTTGCATATTTTAAGAGCATAATGGATATAAAAAATGAAGGAATTTAACATGATCCATTTCAAAATTCTTAACCTTAAATCTGTTTTCATGTTTGGCGATATACTTTTTGTGTATGGTACAGATCTCATCAAACTGACGTCATGATCGACCACCAATACTTCATGTTCTTACTGAATAGGACGAATTTATGATCGACGCACTCAGAAAAATCATCCCGAATATAAAAGATTGTTAAGAGATATATCTTTTACTAGTTGTACAAGAGACTTTGTTCACGTCGTACTTGAGAAGAGAGCTGCTACTTCATTATCCAAAAAGATGTTGGTTACCTAGGGAAAAGTAGAGCAGCTGCCTTGTTTTTTCCTCTTTCTTCTGTATCCTTCGTTTTGAATTTAGATTGCTTGTAAATGTTTTAAACGCGCTTGTGAATATCATAATATTTTTTACCACTCCTTGAAACTACCACTACTTCGACGATATTACGTTTGTGGATGACCCACCGACACTCTGCACTATTGTTCACAATCCTTCTCTATATGCTGCTATTTGTAAGAACACATTGATTTATTTGTATGTATATGAACTGTTATATAAAATCCCTAACCAACCCACAAATTCAGAAGAAACACACAGTGGTTGTTTTTGCCATTTGTTTATATATCGTATATAATGACGCAACAGTAGCTCTCTAACCAATTTCTGCATTTGATTTTTATTATGGTTTGTTTTTACTTTAAGTGGTATTTATACTATTGAATGAAAATAATTAATAGCATTATGACTTATAAAGGCTTTTTAGTGGTTCTTTGGCCGTTAGGATGAACCAGAATATGCTCAAAAGAGGAGAATTTTCTAAATATTCTGAATTCATCGTATCACCATTGGTGTTCGAACTATAGATTTACCATTTTTCAATAATGAAAATTATTTGAAGGAAAATTTAATTCTCTTAATTTTCCTTATAACCTTTTTTTATTTTTAAATATTTGTATGTAATTTTTATATTGTTGCTTTTAAAATTGTGAAGAGACCTGCTTCGATGTATGTGTTAATTGAGGACGGTCTACAACAGGGCTGCCTAACTCAGATCCATTTCAATTTTCCCGCCAACAGCAGTGGTCTAGAATATGCTAGTTCATAAACCTCTGCAAAGGCCTCATTGATGTATGAACATTTTTGTTATAATCAAACTGTGTTACTTATATCTTTGTTTTATTTAAATATCTGTTGTAACCTCAGGCAAATATTAGGTGTCCCGCAGGCTGTTATAGAATAGAAATCGTGGCCAACTCCAAAACTGGTTGGGCAGCCTTGGTCTACAACTTCATGTTGTAAAGGTGAGTTTTGCCAGGCAGCGCGCCGTATTAAGTGCACTTTAGCAGTTTTTTTTATATATGTATAACGGAATGGCCGGATGATTTAAAGGACCTTTGTTTGAGACATAGTTATTTAGTTATGTGAGTGACGGTTGATGCATGAAGAGCTGGTCAAATGTACGTAAATGTAAATTTTATCACTGGATAACAGCCAAATGGTTTTTAACGATTGTCAGCAATAAACTGTTAGAAGAGGAAAGTTGTAAACTTATATAGTGCCTTCATGTTAAACGCAATCCATTAATTCTTTGAGATTTCTTACAATCAACCGTTACAGTAACCTGATTACATGAATGCGAACAAAATGAAATTAGTTGCATTCCTCCCCATTTTTCTGAGTGAAAAAAATATCTTATCGTGTTTGATTGTTTAAACGCATCAACGTTTAGAATTTCTGGTAGTTAAATCTTACCTGATGTATGAGATAAATTCATAGGGAATTTTGCAATTTTCAGTGTGTGTTAGAAAATAATTTATCAATGAGAAGAAAAAGTATAATAGTTAATTGTTAACTCAGAATTAGTGTTTTTGTCACAGGATCTTCAAATTATTTTCATTCAACCAGTTCAAATACCACATTAAGTAAAAACAAAGAATAACAAAAATGAAATGCAAAAATTAGTTAGAGAGCTGTTTACACGTTCGTCACTAGAATGTACGTATCTGCACAAAAGTTAAAACAAGAAGTGAAATGTGTAAATAATTGAGTAGAATTACCAGATGACACAGAGAAAATGTCCAGTGTAGAAGCGGAGGAACTGAAACGACGCGTCGCGAGCCAGGCCATCAAGCGGTGGAGCGGCAGACAGAGAAGAGCTGTGTCTGCCAGAACAGGCTCCGATCAGACCAGATGCGGGTCACGCACCGGGCCCACATTTACGACGGCCGGTTTTTATATTTCCGCAATTCACGAGGGCGGGCGGGCGGCCGTTATGAATAACGTGGGAAACTCAATGGATTCGAAATTCTGCGCCCGCTGAATACCGATAAGGAACGGCCTCAGGCCTCGCAGCGAGCGCGCTCGCGACAGCCGAAAGTTATTGGCGCGGGGGACACCGGCAGATAGGGGGGGGGGCACGCATCCCCGTCCTCACCGCCGAAGCGGCCAGCGTCGAACTCTACCGGCGCAGGTTTAATTCTCATTACGACGTACACAATAACACGAAAACATTTACAAGTACATTGTGACTAATGACTTACTTAATATCAATCGAATCGTTGGTATACAGCAGTTTGTTTCAACCTTTTTGAATATGCGACCCCTTTACAGGCAAAATTTTTTTAGCGACTCCCCCCCCCCCGATTCCACAAAAAAACTTTGGCGGCTCCCCACCCCTAGGTCTTTAATAAAACTGTGTCAGTGATTTCATTCTATTGATACTATACCTAGTGATCAAGAAATCAAATGCTGTACAAGGTAGTAGCGGTCACTCTGCGCCGCGGTGGAGGCGAGAAGCTGGGGCAGCGGACACTGCAACAGTTTGTTTTCGGTCACTGCAACCAGTTGTCCGAGCACACCAGCTACTTCTGAAGCGCTTCGTTGCGAGCTAATAATAAATACAGTTATCAAAAGATCTGCGCAGTCCTTACCGTCGATTACAAGTGGCAATAGCGAAAACAAATTAAAACTTAAAAAATATAGTTTATGACAGTTACCTAAAATATGTAGAAAGAAGAGAAATAGGCTCTAATTAGAAAATGATATAGTTATTTGCGTCTTAAAAATACTACCATGATTCGAAATTTTTTTAAAAAATAAACGGGCACAGCCTTCTCACTGAAAATTGTGTATTTTTATTGCATTGTGAGACCCAAGCCCTTGTTTGTTACTTTTACCTGGCTAGATTGGTAACACATCTGGCGGTCGCCATATACAGGTTGGAAAAAAAAAAAACTGCTATATAGTTTCATAACATGCTTGAGTGACGAAACGGTTATCTCTTTTCATATAAACAATCCATACTGACCATAAAGCGAAAGGATATTTCGCAGGTATGTGTGCCATGATTTCTGTCTGCCTCTTTTGTTACCCTAAATATTTTCTCAGCTGCTTCACCTGTACGTGTGCGTTCAGCGCTTAAATGTTACCAAACTGTTTCCAGAACCAGTATGTGTTCTCTTATATACATTACACATCTTCGCATTTTACTTATCATTTTCGTAAACGCTACGTAATCCCTCGAAAGTTTCTCCCTTTTGTGCCAATGTTACCTAGCGAATTAGTTTTTACAATTCTTCTAATACTAAATTCAAATAACAGTTTATCATTAGATTTCCTGATCCTTTAATTCTTAAATAAGTCTACAGCTTCACCAAATATGACTGCATTGAACAACCAGGGCAAATCGAAATCAGCTGACACTCATCCAGTACAAGGGGAGGGGAAAATTGAGATATATTACAATACTGAACTTGATGAAACTTCACAACTTCACTTAAATATGCATTTCCGGAATTGTTTCTTTGCCTTAAAAATAATAGTCCCTTTTCTAGATCAGCTAAAAAAATCTATGGAATAAATAGCAAGCAAATCGACATAAATACTACATCCAAAACTTTACTTCAAATACAAGAGCTAGTCGAGGTACACCACATGATTCACTGTTTAATATGCCGGCGTTGCCAGTTTCATTCCAGGAAAGTCTAGTCCGTTTCTTGATGATGGATTTTGTAGATAGTAGTTCACCTGCTTCTAAAACATTATCAAACCTCCTTGTTTTGAGTTCAGCTAGTTTCTGATGGTTTCAGATTTATTCCAGAAAAAAAAAAAAAAATATATGTAGTGGGTTTAATAGTTTGTAACTAATTGAGAATATTAATTATCGTCACTTTTCTGTCTGTTTTTCGGTTTCGGTATTTTATCGCAAATACAGGAAACAGATTGCCTTTGTAAGTGTGTACTTTCTCGTGATTTTCACCGTCACGTGCAATCTGCCACTTGAATATTGTGATTTTTCAAGTTTGTTTATACCTTTTTTTATTTCTTTGAAAAATGCAAGTTAAGATTTTAATAAATACAGTACTAACTACAACTTCTTAATTGGTTATCAGTGTACTTTCGTA